>CM028858.1:24035920-24048974 GCA_016801935.1 Platichthys stellatus
GGCCACACAAACCACCAGAATGCACAACATGGATACAACGCCAAATTCCTATTCACTGATATTTGAGCCACCAACGTGTGTGGCTGCCTGCGCTACAAAATGTTGGTCACCCCCGACAAAATCTCACTCCAAGGTTTTTTGAAAAGTTGGCAGCTCTGCACTTACTTTTCAATGCTTTGAGACATTCGGGTCCAAAACCCTGTCACTGTCCTTCTCTCGTTTGCTTTTGTCTTCCTGTGTCTATTTCATGCTACAACGCTACGTGAGTGTTTCCGCAGGCCGGAACTCAAAGCCTCTAACTTCACTCTGTGATATTTGTCTTTTTAGAGCAAACACGATACAACAATGACTTGTTCTGTTCCCTACGGGGGGTTCGATTTTTATTCGTCATCAGGATTGATGCATCCAAGTTCAGAATCATTCAGTTTTGGCACCTTGAAAGACATTACGCTTTTTTTTTAAATCCTCATTTACAACAACACAACGCAAAAACCAAAGAACAAGAAAAGAACGAGAAAAAGAGACAAAGAAAGAGACTAAGGCTGTGTGAGAGTTCAAAGGAACCGAGAAAATAAAAATGTAAATGAAAAAGGCAAGATAAAATTGTCTTAAAAAAAAAAATTAAGCTTTGATACGTTCTCCAAAGTTTGTTCGTCTTGTTTCAAGCGTAATGAAGCCCCAGCCCGAATAACCCACTCAAGAAAGAAAAATTGAAATAGACACAGTACTGTAACATTAAGTTCTACTTTGTCACTCCCACCGCCCTTACATGGTATCATTGTTCAGTTGTTCAAAACATAAGTTCCTTAAAAGCAGATCGGATCATTTTTGATTAGCATGCATGTAAATTCTTAATTCTTACGAGTCACTTAGCTTCACCTCGCTGGTAGCCATGTTCTCTCATGCACTACTTTGTGTCTTTGGCAGTAGTGACATTTTCATAGTCCACAGTCTTCAAGTTTGCAGAGAGATCCTCGTTTACCCAGAGTTCTCTCTCCTCTTCATGGAGCCCCCCCCCCACCCCTCCAAAAAAGTGAGGTAAAGTTTTCACCTCAAGTTGAGACCTAAACAAAGATGGCCAGGGTTTCGGCAGAAGGGCCAAAAGATTAATTTTTTTGTGTTGTCGTTGTAAAAGAATATGATAATGTGTCTAACACTAACCGATATCAGTTTAACAAGTAGGCAGAAGCCTCGGCCCCGTCAGAGGAGCCAGTCACGATGAATCCTCCATCTTGGATTGGTTTCCATGACTTACTTTGTTTTCTTTCTTTTTTCCTCGTTGATATTTTTGCGCCAGGGAAGTCTAGTCATGATTTATTAACATATATATTCATATATTTATATATAATCAATACATATATTAACTTATGTGTATTTTTTTTTGTTTGTTTTTCGTTTTTTTGTTTTTTTGCGGCGTGAATCGCTCCCTGCTTAAATTCAACGCCGCAATGATTCACAGTATTAATGCGAATAAAGAATGAAATCAAGAAGATACAGCAACTAAAGACAGGAGTGGGTTCCAGGGGGGGTCGGGGTGTGTGTGCCGGGGGGGCTTGTGGGATGGTAGTGCGAGGGCGGGATCATGGGCGTGACCGAGGGACAAACCACGCCCCCCTTTCATCAGACTGAGGAAGAGTAAAAAATATAAAGTTCACCTTTTAACGGGCAGTCTGGCCACGCCCACCACTCCATGGTTCCACAGCCCCGAGACCGACAACCACCAGACACCACTCCCCCCCCCCCCCCCCCCCACTCCTCTTTCCCCATCCTTCCCCTCAAATCTTTATAAACATGTTCAAAACTCGTTAAACAATGGTAGATGGGAAAATCATGCATGTTTCTTTTTTTATGCATTTTTTCTGTTTCCTTTTTTAAACTCTGTGATCATCTGAAGAGCTGTGCAGTGCTCAGATCTTCCTTCCTGTCGCTCACCCCTCACGCCATTTATCCATGTGTGCCCCCCCACCGCTGCCTCTTTGCATCTCCTCACATCATGATCTGTCTTTTGCCGCCTACCCCCCCCCCAAATTCCCTCTGATTTTATATCTTGTGTCCGAGGGCGCTCCATCAATCTCATACAGGTGTGGTGCGTCGGTTGGCGGTGTTGCTGGAGTCTTTCAGGTCCTTCTGGATGCAGTTGTGGACCTGCAGGAAGTTGTGGTCCCTCTCCGTGGAGTTATAGGTGGCTGTCGGGGTGCCCGTTCCGCCCTTGGGCAGCGTGTACATGGACAGCTCGGTGGAGGGCAGCGCCCCGAAGGCCTTCAGGCCCACCGGCGATGCCTCGCGGGAGTGCGAGGGATCGGTGGAGCGGGATGAAGAGCGTGAGCGGCGTCGATACCGGTAGCGGTAGCTGGGGATGCGCGTGATGGCCGCACCTTGGAGGTAGTCAGCGGCTCGAGCCCCCACGCGCAGCTCCCGGTGCCGGTCGATGAACATGTGCACAGCGAGCACACCCACCATCTCAGCCATGATGAAGGAGAGGGCGCCAAAGTAGAAGGACCAGCCGTAGGAATAGCTGTTTTTCTTGGAGTCACTCTTGGAAGGGTCGCCGGCGTTGGCTGATATGTACACAATGATTCCTATGATGTTGCTCAGGCCTGCGAAAGAGAAAGAAGGGGGATTAGATCCAAAGTCAAATACAGAAAAAACTGAATCGGAAACAGACACATTAAATAGAGTTTTCACAGTTCACAGGTTTATTGATCGTTTGGAGTATGAACACAAATCGGAATGTTTTTACTAATATTCCAAACATCCAGTGTATTCAACTAAACAACCATTTTTCACAGCATAGACAGAGATGTAAATAATCACATGTGTGATGGCCACATACCACGTAGTCTTGCAGAGTTTATAACAAAAGAAAACTTTTAGATACCAACGTCTGAGATATTAGAAGTAGCTTTCATTCTCTCCTCTACATCAAGTATATAAATTCACTGGTACAGGGAAAAATAAACTAGACGCCGGTGAACAGCAGAGGAGAACTTGTGGGACATTGCGGGACCGGAAGTGTCCGGCTGTGTCTCTGAAATAATGGTGGGTAAGGTGTAGGGATCCCTGATGGAGCTTTGTGGGTGCGGGTTTTGCAAATATAGACCCGTGCAGGACTCCGATCATCCACGTCCACATTTAGACACAGAACCGTAAACTGGCTCCAGTGTCAACTTCATATACCGACGGCAATGAAATACAGTCTACTCGTCTAGTTTCTACTTAAATTTACAATCTGTTTAAAGAGCGTACGTCCTTATTTGTTAGCATTTTCCTCTGCTTCAAATAAATTTGTAACTTATTGGATGTGAAGATAATCTGTTGCAGTTGACAGACCACATGTTTCCTAAAGCCCAGATTTCAAAGTGTGGCTGCAGAGAGACAGCACTTTCTCTCTCTCTCTTTTCCTCTCTGTCTTTCCGTAGCTTTCTTTCCCTCTTTTTCAAAATCCAAACTGGGGCAGATTCACTTTTCCCATCTATTTTTTTATTCATTCTTTTTTAATATGTCTCTTTGCTTCTCGGTAGTTCATCGTCCGCAGCTTTCACCTGCGACAAATTCACAACCTCTGTCAATCTCAGCTTTCTCTCCATCTCTCTGTTCTGTTTCTCCCTCCCTCTGTTTGATCACCTATTGCTCTTGTCGTACACCATCGCTCCGGCTGTGTGTGGCCAGGAACACACACACATGCACGGGAAGACACACAAAAAGCTAAAATGTGCAAATAAGCAGTAAAAAACGACAATGTGCAAAGAGACGGAGCGTCCGTCTGAGGTGTGAGGACGGCCAGGGCCTGATTGGGACGGATCAGAGCAGAGGAGTATCAGGGACACCTTATTTTTAGAGTGTAATCCCAGTGGCCTCCTCTTAGCCTAGCAACAGGGCGAGAGAGACAGACACAGACACAGTGAGAAAGAGAGAGGGAGAGAGTGAAAACTGCTTCTCTCACTTTTGACTTGGAGGGGAACTAGTTATCTAGCGCAGCGCAGTAGGCCATGGCCTAGAACCAGAGTACAGATGCACCGAAACACAAAACTGCTCTAACAAAGAGGCATCATGTGCTATCTTTGTCTCCCTGGCTTGGTCCTGAGGGGATTTCTGTACACTACACACATGTCAGGTGCTACACAACACGTCACCTGGTGGTCAGTGAGCCCAACTGTGGCCGGGGCTGCCTCCGAGACACGACTTCTAATTTGAGTCTATTTCAGGTGATTTGATATTAAGGTGCCACCAGGATTTCCTTCACTGCTTGATCCTCCTTAACCCCGTGTTTTTGAGAATTTAGCTGCGTTTGTTTTTGCTCTGAATCAAGTTTCCTTTCCTCCGAACACACAACTGGACGAACAGCTGCACCAGAGCGCTGACAGGTGGGGAGCTGGACGAGCTTCATACCTGCAGAGACGAAGAGGATGCCAGCGCTGAGGATGATGTTGTGGCGTGACTTGTAGAACTCACTGGCGGCGATGCACAGCCCCCCCATGAAGAGCAGGATCACACTCATGATAGGGAAGATGCTGGAGGCTCGAACGGCGCCTGCGTACACACACGCACACAGACACACACACACATTGAGGGAAATGTAATTGTTAGTGTCAAGCTGTTATCGTCAGCAGCTGTCTAATGTTGCACATTAATCTGAAAGTCATAAAAAATAAATTGTGAAAAGGTGATTTGGCCGAACAAAGAAAACAACAAATACAATGAGAGGTGACTCAACACATGAAATGTTTGAATTATGCAGATGCAGGTTCTTTTTTAAATACCAGTTCAAATTTGAAATTCCTGTGGTGCTCAACAGGCTTAAATATTTAGTCACCTTCATTTTCTTGTGAGAGAAAATGTTGTTGTCTGAGTGAAAACAGGCTTTTTCTTTTTTACTTTCTCCCCCCTCTCCTTCTCTTTTCTCCTTCTCCTCCTTTCTCCTCCCTCTTCTCCTCCCTCTGTATCTGTATTGAGGATCAGTGCCTCTGATGGGCAGCGTGCCTGTCCTCTATCGGACCGCTCTCCATCCCTCTTCCAGCGTTCCCTCCCTCTAACACTCCATCTGTCTCTGTCCTCTTCCCCTCCTCACCTATCAGTCTGTCCATCAGCGGTCTGTCTGCCTGCCCTCTGCGTGGCTGACCTGCTGATTGGCCCAGAGGGTGAGGTGGGGGGAGGCGGCGGGTGGTAGTGGGGGGGTGTCACGGTGCTGCCATGGTCATGGCGCTCAACCTGGTTTCCCAGGCGCACAGACCCGTTCCAGAACTTCAGGCAGTTTTCACGTGTGATTCTGCTTCACTTGTTGAAAATGTATCATATATTTTTTTTAACTTGTCCTCGATTTCTAACTTTATCTTGAGACATATTTACGTATTTGTGCACGATCACATGACAACTGGACTGTGAACCAGCACTTCATCAGATTTTGGGTCTTTACAGTCTAAGCTATTCCACATAGTTAAAAGACAATTCCAGTTTATGAGAATTGGGGTATTTTGTAGTTTTCGTTGACATATTGTACTATTGTACTATGTACTACAATTATTTTATTGTTAAAACACAAACTCACATATCTCACATTCTAATCAACTACCCGTAACTAGTTCCAGTTAATCAGAGCATAATTCTTGTTTATTCGATTTTTGTGCTTTGTCTAATATCCCTGCACATACATCATTTTACTACTCAATTATTTTAATTGTTAGATTTGAAACATTGCCAAGGAAGCCGTCTGCAATAACCTACACAGATAATAAAGATAATGTGAAATATCTGACTTGTTTAAAAGTACTTCTTCACTGCATCAAATATATTTGTAAAAGGGAAAGTTTTGCAGTTGGGGTCAAAAAGATTATTCAACTAAGTAAATTGCTCACAGCTCGTCTGGTCCATCCGACCGCTGGTGTTTTCTTCTCTTACTCTTTTGTGAGAAATGTGCTTCTAAAATATTTCCTCCAAACCGATATAAATCTGGACTAAATCTACCAAAACAAAACTCAAGTTGTCATAAAGGATAATAAGCATTTTGTGCCTCGCTCAAGGGCAACCGGAATTTATTCATTCCACCCGTGTATCTCTCTCTCTCTCTCTCTCTCTCTCTCTCTCTCTCTCTCTCTCTCTCTCTCTCTCTCTCTCTCTCTCTCTCCCAGTTGTGATGGCTCCATTCACTGAAGCAGATCAAATATTGAGGTGACCTCAGAGTTGGCTCTGCACTAAGCCCCCCCTCGTCCACCTCCTGCATCCTATTTGTTTTAACCCCATCTCCTCTTCTCCATTGACATGTGCTGTCAGGGCACATTTTCCTCAAGGTGGAAAGCCCCTCGTACCAGCCAGATACTCTACACACACACACACACTAACACACACACACACACACAGAGAAACACACTCATCTTTTTTCCAGAGTAAGCGGAAAGGCCTCCTGTCACTCACACGTGTACTACATTTACTAGAGGTGAACACACTGCTGGCAGAGACGCTTCACGATGTTAAGTGACACGCGAAAATAAAAAAAAACAATGCGCCACGGACGGCACGACATGGACGGCAGCAAGGTTATTCTTTATTCTACGACATTTCTATACGTCTGCAGAGCCCCGTTTGCTTTAGTTGCTGTTGTGACACATGTCAGACGTTGAATTTTATCACAGTTTACACCAGAGACTGAGGCTAAAGATGGACGACACATCTCCACTTCCTCCTGAGATCCAGAAATGAAGCCAAACTATGCCAGATACCAACTTGACCACACTCTCCAGTTCTGATATAACTGATGATTCAGCCGTGTCTGTGCTAGCCACGATTGCTGTTTACGAAAAGTCGCTACTTGCCGTCATCTCACTGAAGACACACGTATCGCCGCCAGACCCTGATTGATCCAAACTACTGTCCCAGAAGTGGACCGGCCCCGCAAAGTAAATACAAATACAGGACGATGTGGAAAGAAGCCAAATATGGTGGGAAACTTTAGCCAAGAAAATACAATTCAAGAGGGAAGAACAGAAAAAAAAGAGTAGCAACGAGGAAGAAGGAGACGACACAAGAGGAGAAGCGAGAAGACTGCAGACCTTCACATCTCTGTGAAGCTGCTTCGCCGCGAGCAATCTCTGTCGCTCTCTCCTTCCCTCTCTGCTCTTTCGCTATAAGCAGAAGGCAGGGAGTATGAAAGGAGGAATTTTTTGCCGAATGCGCCGGCCTCCAGGCGCACCCTGCCGCTAAGCACATCACGGCACAGACACAGAGACGGAGAAGAGGTGAGTTGAGAGTGAACAAGCTCCAGCAGCAGGGTGAAGCCACGTCTACAGTGTGTTGTCAGTGGCTTTGTTGGAGGATGCTCGCGGCTGCTGTGGGAACTGAACCTCTGACTTCCTGGTTGGGGGGGCGGATCTTTACAAATTTTCAGGTGGCCCTGTGTCGGTGGGACACCAGCGCATGTCATCAATCATGCCAATCAAAGTTTTCACAAACATATTTTGCATCTGAAGTGAAGAGACGCCATCATCGCAAAAGTAAATCAGCCAGTTCCTTGGTTCCCAGCCAGTTTTCGGTTATCGTCGCTCTGAATCTCCACATAGATTAAAACAAGCTACATTCTTTAGTAAAGCATTATTAATTTTGTTTTTAGAAGCTATGGAGCAAAGAGTGGTTTCCCTAGATTTGATTGTTGCTATCATAGATATATATATATATAGATGTCTCAGCCAACCGTGTCGAAAGTCCGTACACGGCGGCCATCTTGCCACAGTGAGCTCGCTCACCAATAACATTGTGCTGTAGTTGTACGTACCTTTTAAATAACTTGCTCAACTGTCAACCGATTTTTAAACGGTTTGGTTTGTTATAAACGTGATGTAGTTATGACACTGTATTATTATGAATATTTTTTTATAATAGCCGCCTGTGGCAAGATGGCCGCCATGTGTGGACGTTCGACTCCGTTGGCCGGCAACGCGGACGAGACATCTAGCCTTTATATATATTATGGTTGCAATGCCAATGGCTTTACACTATTCCACTGATCAGCAGGTGGCAGTAATGTCCCAAGAAGCATTGCAACGCACCAGAAACGGGCAGTTCAGAAGAAGACTTCAACAGAATTAAAAACTTAATAAATGATTTAGCAATACACTAGTTGTATGTGCTGATGTGAATCAAATCATCTGGAGTTGTCACAATCCTGTTTTGCCAACAAAGATTGGAACATCCTGTCTATTTTTCATTTTCCTATCATTCAGACTGGTTTTTCTGTCCGTCTATAACATAACTGGTGTGTGTTAGGAACTTCACCATGGAATGCACCGAAGGAAGTAACACACTGAGACACATCTGGGATGTGAAGCACTTCAGACACTTATCCAATTATTGTTATTATCATTACCTAACCTCACGTATCCTGTGTAGTTGTAGGGAGATTGAGTCGGTCCCACCTTGTGTTGCTCATAAGGAAACTCTCTGAGCAGGTCACGTATCTGCTAACGATCTGCATGTAGGTGATTTGTAATATCGCTCCTATGCTTCCCTGTTGGATCGTGCAGGGTTATTAGTTTGCAGACGCCATTTCTAATTAGAGGAGAGAATGAGGAGGGTTTTATTTCATTAAAGCACAGACTGACACAATCACCCCGATGAGAGGGGGGGGAGGATTGTGATGCTAATGACACAGATGCTGAGGTTACTCCTACAGGTGTAAAGTTAATCATGAATATAACCAATCAGCAGCTGTGTCATATTTCACCTCACAAATTGCTTTAACAAGCAGGTGAGGGTGACGCTTCTGTTTATGGTACCTTGTCCTGATTTATGGTCTTTACACTTGTTTTCAGTTTCAGATATCTGATATTCTCTGATTGTGTGTTTTGTATAGTTTCATTTTGCAGTATCGCAGTTATCTTCTTGCTGCTTTCCCCAGTGTGTGTTACCAGAGTGAGTTCTTCTTGTGTTCCTTCCAGTTTGCCTGCACTTTACTGTGAAAACCTGACACAATAATCGGTTACTAACCCGAACAAGGTCATAGTCGGAATAAGCAATAATATTATGCTACTATGCCACAATGCTCTACGACGTGTGGGCAGGAATATGAATGGAATATTCTAATTGCCAGTCTTGTTAACACCGTAATCAAAGTAATCTCTTATTTAGAATAAGGTTGAAATATTGCCTAACAAGGTCAGTTAGTTCTGTGCATTAAGATTTGAACACGACACACAGACAGGAGGCACACAAACCAGAACTACCTCTCTCCTTTCTTTTCCACTTTCACCTTCTCTTCATTTCTCCCACTGCTTAGTTCTGCTGCAGTAGAGTGTGTTTGTACTGTATCTGTGTGTGTGTGTGTGTGTGTGTGTGTGTGTGTGTGTGTACGTGCTTGTGCGTGTCTCTGGCTGACTTATGGTTTCATTAGCTGCAGCAGAGGAGAGCCTTGTAATTGTGGCTGAATTATAGAGGTGGGGGTGGACACCACCAGGATGGGAACACCCTGGGGTTCACACACATACACACCTACACACACACACACACACACTTAAGTGTACACACACACACACACACAAACTACAGTAAAGTGCAACAACCCCCCATTACTTTGTCACAGCCATATACACACTCGCTCAACAAGCAACAAAGTGAACACACTCATCGATCAGCTTCCCACCCACTCACTCGCTCTATCTCACGCTCCAAAGTGGGGTGTTTCCCATACACACTGTACACTACCCACGCAGGAACAATCTGCTCGCTCTTTCTCCCTCTCTCTCAAACACACACAGACACACACACACTCATATAACTTCCAGCTCACACACAAACACACACACATACACATTTCGCCCACATGGGAGAGCCCAGCAGCAAAGTACGTGGTAGTGGGAACTCGGCAAAACAGCTACAGGGGAAAAACTAATAGCGTGTTTGTGTGTGTGTGTGTGTGTGAGTGTGGTTGTGTGTGTGTATGTGGTATCCTGCAAGGCTAACGAACACGATAACCGAATTGTTTAAAAAAACAAATGGACAGATCTTTTCTTACGGAGAAGAGGAAAACTGAAAGCCTGAACACACATACACATCCACAACCACACGCACACACACACACCACCACCAGGCGGATGTGTCTTTGCATGACGTGCCTGTGTGAGTACGTGCACCAACACACACGAGGGACCCTGCCACTCATTATCACGCCGTATTACCCATGTTAATCATTATATGTCTTTGTGTCACAACTCGGCCCCAAAAATAGCTGCGGTGACGTCGGCGAGTCGGATGACGTCATCCGGTCGGTGACGTCACGCGTCTCCTAGCATCCCGATCGGGAGTATTAGCATTGTGTACGAGGATCCAGCCGTCTAATTATAGCATCGGTAAGACTGCGTACTGCTTCCACTTCAGTGTTCAGAGCAAATCAGGACTCTGTGGGTTCTTGTTTTTCTGGCATTTTGAGGACCATGGGAAAAAGAGGACATTTTGGCTGGTCCTCACTTGGTAAGAAAGACCAACAACAGGTTTAGGCTAAAGGTCACTTATGTGAAAAAGTATTTTCTCGAGTACAATTTTGAGGCTCTTTTACGAGAAACATATATTTATATTCATATATAACCATGTGACGACTTTATGCTTTTACATTTCAGGGAGAAATATTTAGCATTTTTACATATCCTTTGTAGATTTTTTACACACCACAATTTCCTTTTTCTTGATTAATGTATTTTTATTTTGTGTTATACCTAAAATTTGGGATTTGGAAATTTGGCATTCCCTGGTGATATAGTGTAAGAAAAACAACGCTGTGGCAGACATCTTGTTTCTGATCCCCTGAAAGTGAATGGAATGCATAGAGAACAG
The DNA here is from genome assembly GCA_016801935.1 of Platichthys stellatus. Taxonomy (NCBI): domain Eukaryota; kingdom Metazoa; phylum Chordata; class Actinopteri; order Pleuronectiformes; family Pleuronectidae; genus Platichthys; species Platichthys stellatus. The sequence continues at coordinate 24,046,733 of CM028858.1, forward strand.
AACATTATGTTCTAAGCTGCACCGCGTGTACGTTTTCCTCAAACTCCGCCTGTAGCATCAATATCATTTGAGAATTGCTGTAATTACATTAACAGCCGTGCACTCGAAGGACATCAATAACTAATTCTTCTTCTACCGCTGATCAGTGAAACAGTTGCGCACACGTATGTGAGGGTCTTGGTTAGGGCCGGGAGAATCCATTACACCAGAGAGGGTCCTCGTAGGTATAGAAGTGCACATGCGTGTGAGTGTGTGTGTGTCTTGTTCAAGCCACTTAGGGCAAGAGCTGAGCTGTTGGCCAAATCTAATCCCATTCCACGGGTCCGTGCAGGATAGGACACACACGGACACTTCACACACTCGTTCACAACACAGCGTTTCCCTTTCCACTCGTTCTAAAGCTGCAAACACACAGTCACTATAGAATCTACAAATTAATGCACACACACACACACGGAGCGTATTGTACAGATCAATCAAATTAAACCCACAATACAGATAATTCTTTCTTCCAAGTCAAAACACAAACAAACACACATCCACATCTTCTCAGGTGTGAAAACAGAACGCACACACACACGCTATCTCACAGCATTGTGGAAACAAGTAAATATTTACTTGTCATAATCCAAATCTCTTTTTGTGACCACGGTGAATGAGCATGATTTAATCCTTGCGACACCAGGAGATATCCCGTCCCCTTAAATCTGTGATACAACAAATACCAGCGCAGGATTCAAGGACGACAAGAGTTCATGTACGATAACAACCGACAGTGTGTACATCACAACCTGGCCTATGTAGGACAGCTGAGTCTCAGCAGGCTGAGGTGAATGTTACGTCCTTGTATCGTCTTTGTCTTCAGAACAACTTTTCACTCTGGTCGTATGCCATCGCAGTTTCCTTTAGAGTAATGGTCTCAATTTAATTAAATGAGGTTTTTGGTGCAATTAATTTGAAGAGTCATTCATGGGTTTGTTAAATATTTAATCAAAGGGTTGATCTTTGTGTTTCGTGAAACTTGATTTGGAATTCACCAATATTCACCAATATCAACATTGTATTTCACAACTGGCTTGGGCAAATATTCCCAACATGTTCGATAATAATAAACTAACATAGTCATGATTCCCTGTTCTGGCTGTTAATGGCCAGGAAAAATTATAGGTGTACTGTTGCTGACAGAATAAAGGCCTTTTCATGCTCAACGTTAGATGTTTATCCAGTATCAGACGTACGTATTTCGGGGTCATTTTGTCCACACGTCCTCTAAAAGCTTACAGACAAAACATATCTGTCCTACTTTAGGCCACGGGGAGACAATAAAGCCAATAGTTCAAGCAAGACCATCAAAAGAAGCGAGGAAGACATTTTTGAACTTTTTGTCTTTTGGCTTCAATCAGGCCAAACACACAGATCGATCATCACAACCTCCTAAACCATCGCCACTTTTGCTATTAACATACACTCCTGACTCTGCACTGTACTCTAGTGGATGTATTGCTTAACAACCATGCAAAGGTCGGGGAAGTTGACGTATTTGTAGAAAGTGACGGTTACATCGTCTGAAACGGACACATGTCTTTTTGTATGTCAAAGAAGCTTAAATGAGCCTTAACATTTGGTAATAAGTTGTTAATGGTGCATTTGGATATTAAAGTCACACTGCCCCAGTTTGTGATTTAGCATGATGCATATTGTTTTGTCTTGTAAGATACACCACCAAAGTTCTCCACTGCATCGTGTATGAAGAACGTGATTGCAGATACAATTTATCAAAAGTTTACGGTAGAGGTCTGCATGAGGATCCAAAATGTTGGACCTCTTTCCAAACCCGTGAAAAGTCATCTCGAACGCCACATGCATGGAAACTGCCACTCGTCTGAAAAGTCATCAATTAACAAATGAGTCAGAGTCAAGAGAAGCAATATAGCATTGCGAATAAATGTCAAATAATACATCTTTTCACTAACTGCAATAACAGCCTGTGATTTCTTCAATATTTTCTCCCACGGTGATTTTCACGTAGCATGTGATCTGAGCTGGACATCAAGAGGACACACATGAAACGGCCATTGTTAATAAATTAGTAATTTGCTCTCCGGCTCTGATCGAGCACATCAGCAAAGTAAACTGTAATCTCCCTCCTCCATATATTACTCTGTCGTGAAGGGTTGGGGTGGTGGCCCTGTCCTCGCTCTCTGTGGCTGCAGCTGATAGTACACTGCTGCAGGAGGAAGGC
>CM028858.1:24071131-24081709 GCA_016801935.1 Platichthys stellatus
AAGTGAGTTAAGGTCATGAGGCATGTGTGTGTGTGTGTGTGTGTGTGTGTGTGTGTGTGTGTGTGTGTGTGTGTGAGTGTGTGTGAGCTCCATGGTCATTCCCTGTGTCTGTAGGATTAGGGAGCAGTCGGCCTGTCAGCACCTCACCCACCAGGCGTTAAACAGACTGTGTGGAGGTGCCAACAGCTCTGCCACACACACACACACACACACACAAACACACACCATACTGTACTGTATAACAAAGAACGTGACATACTGTTACTACAGTAAAACCACCGGACTCCACTGTGAAACACAACACAGCACGTATTGTTATTATCGCTCCACACTGTGAGATCTGAACCTTTTCCCAGTCGAGGACCATTTCCTCCGTTGTGTGTCGGTTTGAACACACAACACAACAAACCTCTGATGTTGCTACTCGCAGCTACTTTTTGCCAAAACAGTGTCGTTTGTTGTTTGTTTTTCATTGGAGGCAACAGAGAAATGTGGTTCCCTCCCCCAATCAGGTGAGAGGTGTTGTCCGTTTGTTTGTCCGTTTGTTTGTTTGTCTGTTTGTCTGTTTGTCTGTTTGCTTGTTTGTCTGTTTGCTTGTTTGTTTGTTTGTTTGCTTGTTTGTTTGTTTGTGGGCAGGATTTCATAAAAACTACCAAATAGATTTCCAGGAAACTTGGTGGAAGGATGGGACAACTTAGACAACTGCCTAAAATGTATTTATCACAGTTGTATTTATGACTGCTGTGTTCACCTCTGGTGGTCTGTGTCTGTAAGACTCACTGTAAGGGGGGGGGGGGGGTCTGTCACTTGTTGACATTGAGGCTCTTGGATTCAGACGGTGGCTACAGACGCACACAGGACACCGCTCTGCTACACTTGGCTGCTGTCACACCACGGACTGCTAACAGCTAACAGCTCTGTCCTGCTGCATAACCAATAAATCTACAACACAACAAACACTACAGCACAACACACACACTACAGCACAACAAACACAATACAGCAGAACATACACACTAGAGCAAATCATACATTTTAAAGCAAAACACACACACTAGAGCACAACCAACACACTACAGCAAAACACACACACTAGAGCACAACCAACACACTAAAGCACAGAACACACTACAGCACAACATACATACTACATCACAACACAAACACTACAGCACAACACACACACTAAAGCAAAAGACACACTAAATCACAACATACACATTACAGCATGACACACACACTAGAGCACAACCAACACACTACAGCAAAACAAACACACTAGAGCACAACATACACATTACAGCACAACCAACACACAACAGCACAACATACACACTACAGCACAACACACACACTAGAGCACAACCAACACACTACAGCAAAACAAACACACTAGAGCACAACATACACACTAGAGCACAACCAACACACTACAGCACAACATACACACTACAGCACAACCTACACACTACCGCACAACACACAATACAGCACAAAAAACACACTACTGGACACAAAATACACAACTGGACACACAAATATACATCAGCCTGTAACATTCCCTGTTTTTGTTTTCCAGTGAAGAGGCCGATGACTGGAAAGCACAACTGTTTGATAAAAGAACAATCTTATACATTTTTAACCTGAACTTGGTTGTGGATCATTTTACACACAGAACATTGACAAACAGCTGATGTGTGTTAACTCAGTTTGTTTGTGTGTCTGAACCTGTATCTACGTGTGCTCATGTGTCCGTTCTGTATGTAAATCTGTGTGCGTGTGTGTTTGTGTGTGATTGATGTCCCTCCCTTGGTGTGTGTCAGTCCCAGGTGGTGTGTGTGTGAGTGCTCTTACACAGTGTGTGTGATTGACAGGCGGCCTCGTGCTGCCGGCACCGAGCTGGATTCCTTTGTTCCGTTCTGTCGTGCGGTCGCAGACGGGACGACTGCATTAATTAGTTAATGAGCAGAAGGTCATCGGGGGTTCAACCCCACCTGGTGATGGAGCGTGGTGAAAATGATCATAAATCATCTAGAGTAATAAAAACATACCTGATAAACACGTGAGATCACATGTTCAATAATTAAATTAACGGCCAGGACACTGAATGATGTGATCGGATGTTTCTTGATACAACACGTTACAGTCGGGCCTCGAAAATAGATATCGCCATTTTCTCAAATGTAAACACAAAATCTAAACTTAGAACCGAGAATAAAATGGACACCGAGCGCCATCACTTGTTTATTGTGAAGTTCAGTGCTCACTTTCAAAATGAATAATCAAAAGTAGAAGAAGTTGAAAAGTCAGGTAGCTGATGATCAGAACTTAAAGTTAAAAAGACGATGAAGTTATTAAAAACCAAAGTTTAATCTCCAATATTCAGCAGGAAACTTTGAAAATAAATCGGTCCACTGCTGCTCTTGAAATCCAACGATGGTGCAAACACACACACACACACACAGAGCGCACACACACACACAGAGCGCACACCCACACCTCATTGCCAGAAACATATCTCCTGTCACATGCACCTCGCTCGCTTTCAGACCCGCCGTGATGGAGATTAATAGCAGCGTTTAAAGCCTGCTGAGCTCCACCTGTCACGGCCGCGGACCCCGGGGCAGCTCCGGTCTGTGCCCGGGATCGAGAGACCGTCCCGGGGCAAGATCCATCATGGAGGTCCACGACAGGCCGGATCTCTGGAGCCAGCCTCCGCAGCTGGACCACCGACACGGGGCCATCCGTCCTGGATGACAGGCCCGCTGAGCGAGTCCAACTGGAGCAGACTCCAGAGCTGCTGGACGGGGGAGTGTGTGATGGCTGCACCGATTGTCAGGAGACACAGATGCGTATCCCATAATGAGCATGAACATGAACCCTTTCTAAGTTTAGGTCTTTTTCCGTGAACATGATGCTGCACCACTCAGCTTCTAAACTGTCTCTTCCAAAGTGAAGAGACAGTCGCTTTGGCAAGTACGCAAAACCAAGAACGCATCCGACACCACATCATTAAAGGTTCACTGTGTAGAATGTAGTGACATCTAGTGGTGAAGTGTCAAGTTGCAGCTGAACACCCCTCACCTCACCCTCCACCTTCCGAACATGAAAGAGGACCTGTGATAGCTTCAGATGTCAATACAAACCCAAAAGGTTAAGTTTGTCCAGTCTGGGCTACTGTAAAAAATAAACATGGCGGCCTCCGAAGAAAGTAGCCACTCCTGGAATGGAGAGATGGTCTTTATGAGAATAGAGAATTCCATTTTTGCCAGAAATCATTTCCTGGTTGCCGCTCCTAAAGAGCAGGATTTCAAAAATGAATCCAAAACGTCAAGAAAAGAAGTTCTACGTGATTTATTCTCTGTATGTATTTGTTTTTCAAAGGGTTAAAACCAGAGACAGACCCCAGAACAGTGACAGTAACATCACCTCCCTGCAGGGTTGTTAGCATAAAGCTGTTATAATAGGTTATTAGGCAGTAACAGTACTCGGTATCGGCTGGTATATATCATATCTTGAGATTTAAATGTGTTTTTGTGCTTTGAGCTAAATTGAGTTTATATAAAGTGCTCTATAAGTTAATCCACTCATTCATTTATTCGTGTATTGTTTATTCATATATTTGCTGGAATAGCAAAGCCTCAACGATCATGAATATTTCACTCAGTGTAAACATCGTAATGCTTCAGCGAACAGTTGAAGTTAACACAGAATAAACTGCCCACGATGCTGTCGGACACTTTACGGGATATATACGTGTTTAACCCTGAAGCCACTGAACTGTACGTGAAGAGGTTAATGTGCGATCGTGAATAAACATCTCAACCTGGAGGTTAATGAATAATGTTTCTGTTTGCAGCAGCTTGAACCTCAGGTCATCAGGACTCCCTCTGTTCTGCCTGAGATACATCCTGCATGGAAAGGTGCATTCTGCAGATGGACTTCACAGGTGGATCCAGAATGATTTATATTTCACTGATATAATCAAAACGCCATAAACTCTGACGTGACACTGCCCAGAACCAAGCAGCAAGATAAATAAAAACGTGATACGCAAAGAACCGAACTTGGTTTTTTTTAAACTTTATTTATTAGATAAAGTTGATTTATAAGAGAACTTAAGTGTTCAATATACTCGCATGTTTAAATACCCTACGTTTTATTATATTTATGCATTAGACTGCAAAGTGCGTACTTGTCTTTCTCACTGGGACAAATCATTTTGTCCCAGTGAGAAAGGACAGTAAAGGCATAGCATTGAATCAAACTTTAAAAACACAGCTACAAAATGCTTTATAGATCAAAGTACTAATGAGGAATAGAAAGCAAAAGAATAAGAAACATTTGAAACTTTATGTAACGCAACGTTAGGGCAGAGGCATAAAAGTAAAAGCGCTGAACAGATCAGAAAATAATCAAATGAAAATCAGATTTAAAATGTTTCAGGTGATTATTAGGAACTTTTTCTCATCACTGAATGTTATAAACACCAAATATCACCAGATTCATGTGTTGAATAACAACCAGCCTCTAAACCATAAATGCTCCAGGAGAATAAAGCCGATATATTTCCATTTAAATAAGTTATGAAGCTATAAATACTTCCAGATCGGTTTCTGCTGCTTTGTGGAGCTCGGGCTCCAGGAGCTGGGGGGGGGGGGGGCGGGGGGGGGGGGGTGCTCTTTTACATGTGAGGCCCAGCACAAGTGGAGATCTGTGTGTGTGTGTGTGGGCAGTTAGGGAAAACAACAAAGTGAGTGAGTAGCTATGAGGCCATCAGGTAACTGGATGTCACAGTCCACATTCCTGGCAGAGTGCGTTTGAAAAGTTGCTGCAGGGGGGTGGGGGGGGGAGTTGTTTTTGTCAACTCCAGGTTGTTTGTATAGAAAGTGTCTTTTACTTCACCACGAGGCCCCTGTGAAAGGACGGATACATTATGTTCCTACAATCAGGGACTCCCTGTTGAATAAAGAGGAATGCACTGACTCCCAGTTACGTATTTAAAATATATTATTTACTCAGAAGAGCCATGATTGAGGTCAAATGGCTGACTTGCAGTTAATTCATTTATCGAATATCAACAATATCTGTATGCACGATCGTCTGCTGTCGTATTTTAGCTTGCACATGTTCTCAGCTCACATATATTAGGTTGTTGTTTATTTGTATTTGACCAACAAGATTTTTTTTTGGGGGGGGGGGGTCAGACTACATGTAATTGTCTGTTCTCCATCCCCACCTGCAGTGTGTTGAGTAATCAGATTACTCCCCCGTCCACTGAACTCAGAACTGGAGTTTGAGATAAACAGGTGGACTTCTTTCTCTTTTCTTTCTTTCTTTCTTTCTTTTACTTCTTTCTGTCTTTATTTCTTTGTGTAAGCGGATTACTTGTGTAATCTGATCCCATGTAATTAGTTACTCTCTATCCCGGCCTATCACTGGCTGCGGCTTTAGATAAAGCGGCGGCGTGAAGAGAGCGTCTGTTGACGATCGGCGCGGCGAAGCTAACGGAGCTGATGGCTATTAGCATAATTAATGTCATCGGCGTAATGCACTCCAATTCTGACACAGCTGGCCTCACACACACACAAACAGACACACACACACACACACACTTGTATACAGGCCTCAGCCACGAAGCAGCAACATGATCAAATCTCGAACTCAACACGGGAGTGTCGTGTGTGATCGCTTCCCGTGACGCTCACATGTCACCGTGATGACAGTGGTAACGCACATCACGTCCCGAGCGTTAAGAAAGAAACACATTCCCTGTGACGTGTTGTGTTAAAAGCCGGGGCGAGATAGGTTAGATAGAACGTAGGTCTGTGTGTTAAAGATAGCACAGGAAGCCTGAGGGGGTGTGACAGCAAACCAGGCCTGCCTGCTCTTTCTCTCTCTTGTTCTTTTTTTTTATTCCTCCCTCTGTTTCTCCATCTCAACACCTCCCAACTCCTCTCTTCCTCTCTCTCTCTCTCTCTCTCTCTCTCTCTCTCTGTTCTCTCTCTCTCTCTGTTCTCTGCACCACGCAGCTATAAAGCAACTGTAGCTCTGAGGGCGAAGCACAGGGAGCGAGCTGGATCTCTCTCAGATTCCTCTCGCCGCTCTCAACCGTTTCAAATCTCCGGTGCCAAGGACGGCGAGCGAGCCGAGAGTGTGAAAAGTAAAGCCACTTAGCATGGGGGGGTGGGGGGGATGAGCACATCACATGGAGCGAGTTGGCGTGGCCGCGCTCACGTCGGCAAACGTGTTGGTGATTTGACATCATTTTATAAACCTGCTGCCAAGATGAGATGTTTCTTTTTGGACTGAAAAGACAAAACACCTTTTTTATCCTGACACCCAAAACCAGCCAGAGTCTGAGTCGTTGAACTATTTTCCCACGACCTCGTTTTTTTAAAATGACATGGTCACATGACCTGATCACAGGTACAGGAGCTTTTATCACACCTGCGCCTGATCTGCAGAGCGTGAACAAGCAGCGACGTGAAAAAAGATGTTCCCTGTTCTCTCAAACCAAATAAACAATTCCTGTGGTTGTTTATTTTCTTTCCTCTAATAAAATCAAGATTTCTTTAGTCTTGAGACCTGATGAAGGAGCCTGATATCCAGCAACTGGCTCCTTTTCATCGCTTTGCAGTGGTTATGTATACAGGCCATAGGCTGTATATGAAGATGAAAGACATGATGGCATCCCGCCTCCTCCATGTTAATGAATGGCGCATGGACAAAACTAAAAAGTAAGAGTCTAATAGGGTTTCTTTCATTTTAAGTCGAGACTGATGAATGACAAAGTCAATGGTCCCGGTCAGTTTGGTTTTAATTCTCATTTTATGCTATAAAAACTGTAAAACTTTATGATTGACAGCTGAGACCAGGCTGCCAAGACTCTCTGCTCCAAATGGCGGCGTTCCTATCCGAGATATATGAGTTTCATTTCTTGATACTGGGAGGAAGCAGGGACGCGTCAACCATCTTTATATACAGCCTATGATACCGACACTGGCTTTGGCTTTTCAATCAACCTGTAACTGATCAGTTAAAGCTCCACTTCTGTTCTCTAAAGTCTGATTTGTACTGAGGCTTTCAAACTACAGAGCACAGAGATGTTTCTCTTATCGCCCTGGCTTCTTCTCAAGGCCCCACCGAGGTGATCGCCACCTTGAAGGATACTTGTTACAGCTCGTGTAGCTGAGTGTTTTCTCACTGCGGAGCTTCTAAACTGTTCCTCCAACGTCTCCGAGGTTCATCCAACATTCATGATTCTCCTTTTTACTCGTTTTGCTTTGGTGCACATTGTTGTTGTGTTCCTATGTACGCGTTATAGTACACTGAACTGCCTCAGTAATCAATAATCTGCACGTGAATCAGACTTTGGGGGATTCAGAGCTGCTCACAGGTGATTAAAGGTGGGAGGTGCATTTGAACCAGGCAGCAGGATCTGGCACAGCGGTGAAACAACACCAATTATTAACTTATATAAATTTAATCAATGGAGATTTAATATATATGGATGTATTTCATATAAGTTGTATAGGAGTGAATAGATATAACACACACACACACACACACATTTGGTTTTAATGTTCTTAGATTTGTAAAATGTTTTGCTGTTTATCGAGAGTTCTCCTCTTCCGTCCTTAAACATGAGTGAACTACGACTTGGGTAAATATCGACTGAAGTTTGATCTCGATAATTTTTGCCATATTGCTCAAATCAATACTGATCTGTTCTTTAATTTTGGGGAAAGGTACACGCAACACGACAGAGGCCAGAGCCCAAGCCGTGACCTTTTCACCCCATAAAAGGTCAATAGGCTCCAGATGTATCGAGGGGCAAAGGGCTGTGACGAAGCTCGAGACGAATACATTAAAATCAATCATAAAACCGATGGAAACAAACGGGAGCAGGTTCTCTCAAAGGGAACAGCCACCTGCAACATACTGGAACCACGGCGTACTGATCTGAAGAAGCTCCGTTCAGCCACTTAGTCCCTGCACAGATCAAACCTGAGCAACTCTGATCACTGGGAAAATGAATTGATAGTAAAAAATGACTTCAATAACTGTGAGTGATAAAATGCGTTGGACAGTTTCATGCAGATTTTTGCAGAGAAGGAGCACAACACAATACAGTGTGGTTCAATCTGTGGCCGTATATTAAAAACTGAGTTCGCTGCTGTAGCAGAATAAGTAATGAGGCAAAAGGAAGGAGGCCGAGATTTAGTACTGGGAGTAAAAAATGTGTTTTCTTTCTGGGGCAGTGAAGGGTTGGTGAACGCACCGATGTCCCTGGAGATTTACAGCTGTCTGTCTGTCGCAGTGTCAGCTTCACCTTGTGACCTCTGCCCCGTTAGCAGCAGAACATCAGCCATCAAGAACCTGAGAGGCCTCGGCCTCCAGGAGCAGTTCAACCTGACGTGAACCCAACACCAGGAAACAGGTCTGGAGTGAGACTGGAGGGTGAAAGTGCAGCGGTGTGACGGAGAGCCGGTCAACACGTGCACCCCCCACACAGATGATTACATTTGGGGTGTGGGGGTCAGAGTTTAATAGGCCATCCTCCAAGGCTCCATGATGAGCATGTGCTGCACGAGTGAAATATGCAGGACTATTAGGAGAGCGTGGACGCTTGGTCCCGGTGCAATCATCATAACAATCACAGCTTCATGCTTAGAACACCAAAGGCTGAGCAAAGATGGACGCCGTTCATCACACTATCCAGAAACCAATCTAAAAACATCCCAACGCGGCCATGTTGCACATTTGGAGCGAGGATCTGCGGCACATAGATCAGGGGATGGAGCCGAGGTGGAGCTCAACACACGAGCTCGACCAATCACAGGGTCAGTCTCTGTTGTCACGTTTCACCCTGCTCTCCGGGTTTGAACACTTCTGATATTGTAGGATCACAACTCTATAATAAACACACAACACACTGTAGGTAGAGTCTAGTATATGCTACAAATTCCCAATGAAGGAATCCATCCACATATCTGAATTACCAAGTGTGTGAGAGGACCAGGATGTTTGGCTCCATCACGCCACAGCCTCCACTTCGGTCCTACAATTGGCAATTGGAGGTTTCCGTGAAGATGGACGCAGCTACAGGTACGCTCATCAATTAGAGTACAAAGTTGGAAACTGCACAAAAAGTTTAGTGGCAAAGTTGTGCGACGACAAAGGTTGTTATTGTGTCAATCGGTGATGAAGAAGAACTGAACGATCGGAGAAATCCTGCACGTGCACTGAATCTATGTCATTAGCACATCGACTTGTGAATCTGGGGCAGGCTGCTGTGTGGTTCAGCAAGAAGATGGATCACATAGGCATGTGGTTACTATGTGTGTGTGTGTGTGCACTTGTGTGTTCTGTCCTTACACAATGAGAGTGTGTATGTGTGTGTGTGTGTGTGTGTACTGCTATAGCCAGGTTCTAGATAGTTTGAGATCCAGATTGGTTCTCTCTTCTTTCCAAACCGTTTTTTAAGGCTAAGAACTATTTTTGGTTCAGGTTAGAATGTAAAATGTTTGGTTGAATTCCAATTCAGCCGAAGAACCGACTGCATCATGTGTTTCCTGTGGGTTCGGATGTGGCAGTTCACAAAATGACCTGAGCCGCTTTCTCCACGGACGATTAAAAGACCAACCTCCTCTACAACGGCCCGAACTGACCAACGTGACCAGGACCCTGGACCAGAGGAGCAACCATGAGGTGGAAGCTTCATCCAGATCCACCCCATGGACGAGGCCGTGTTCACAGACCAACAATTCCCTACACTTCAGTAAATGGAAAGAAAAGAAGGAGGCTGCGATTCGTAAATGAAGGGAACCATTTTGGAAATTAAGACACAAAGGACTCGCGAAAGAGGTTACAGGTTTGAACAAGGCAGTGAGAAGAGATAGATAGATAGATAGATAGATAGATAGATAGATAGATAGATAGATAGATAGATAGATAGATAGATAGATAGATAGATAGATAGATAGATAGATAGATAGATAGATCGATAGAAAGAGCAGAGGTGTGTGTGTGTAGCTTTGAGAGAGAGAGCGTTTGCATGTGTGAAATTGATGCAAAGTATATAGAGAACAGTGTGGGCATGTGAGCATATGTGTAGGCATGTGAGTGCAACTGCAAGATTGTGTGTGTGTGTGTGTGTGTGTGTGTGTGTCTGTGTGTGGGCACGCAGGAATCGATCTGCCGGAGCGGGGCACTGCTGGTGCATCCCTGCATGTATATATGTGTGTGTTAAGGCTCGGTGCGTCTCCGGCTCACCTTCCAGGCAGCAGGTCCTCCAGAGGCCCGAGTGCGTCATCACCTCCTCGTTCTTCTTGCTGGTCTCGTTCTCGTTGGTGCTCTTGGTTTTGCAGACGCCGCGAGAGTACAGCCAGTAGTCTGTGCCCACGGCGATGGTCATCAGGCTGAAGGCGGCGAAGGCCCCCACCGTGGTCAGCAGCATCTGAACTCCGCGGTCAAACACACCCATGTTGCCGCATTCCACGAAAGGGGGGCCCCCTTTCCTCTTGATGTACAGGAAGTAAATATTTGTGAGTTTGCGTCGCCACGCCAGCTCGG
>CM028858.1:24095176-24122046 GCA_016801935.1 Platichthys stellatus
AGACTTTGCTGTCATCTTTGGACGCTTGACTCTCCTCTTTGGAGATTGGGATGTCGATGGAGATTTGGATCTGCTTGGAGATCTGGGTCTCTTTCGAGATCTCATTGGAGATTTGGATCTCCTTGGAGACTTTGCTCTTGTCTTAGGAGTTTTGACTCTCCTCTTTGGAGATCTGGATATCGTTGGAGATTTGGATCTGCTTGGATATCTGGATATCGTTGGAGATTTGGATCTCCTTGGCGTTCTGGATCTGCTTGGAGATGTTGGTCTCTCACGAGATCTCATAGGAGATTTGGATCTCCTTGGAGACTTTGCTGTTATCTTTTGATGCTTAACTCTCCTCTTTGGAGATTGGGACATCGATGGAGATTTGGATCTGCTTGGAGATCTTGGTATCATTGGAGATTTGGATCTCCTTGGCGTTCTGGATCTCATTGAAGATTTTGCTGTCATCTTTGGACGCTTGACTCTCCTCTTTGGAGATTGGGATATCGATGGAGATTTGGATCTGCTTGGAGATGTTGGTCTCTCACGAGATCTCATAGGAGATTTGGATCTCCTTGGAGACTTTGTTGTCATCTTTGGACGCTTGACTCTCCTCTTTGGAGATTGGGATGTCGATGGAGATTTGGATCTGCTTGGAGATCTGGGTCTCTTTCGAGATCTCATTGGAGATTTGGATCTCCTTGGAGATCTGGATCTCATTGGAGACTTTGCTCTCATCTTTTGACGCTTGACTCTCCTCTTTGGAGATTGGGATATCGATGGAGATTTGGATCTGCTTGGAGATCTTGGTCTCCTGGAAGATTTGGACCGAGACATTGAATGCTGAAGTATAAATGAAGAAGGCATTGTAAAAGCAATATGGCCAGTGTGTTTTCTCTGAGATTTGGATCTGCTTGGAGATCTGGATCTCATTGGAGACTTTGCTGTCATCTTTTGACGCTTGACTCTCCTCTTTGGAGATCTGGATCTCATTGGAGATTTGGATCTGCTTGGAGATCTGGGTCTCTTTCGAGATCTCATTGGAGATTTGGATCTCCTTGGAGTTTTCGATCTCATTGGAGACTTGGCTCTCATCTTTGGAGTCTGGACTCTCCTCTTTGGAGATCTGGATATCATTGGAGATTTGGATCTCCTTGGCGATCTGGATCTCATTGGAGACTTTGCATTCATCTTATGACGCTTGACTCTCCTCTTTGGAGATTGGGGTGTCGATGGAGATTTGGATCTGCTTGGAGATCTGGATCTCTTTCGAGATCTCATTGGAGATTTGGATCTCCTTGGAGATCTGGATCTCCTTGGAGATCTGGATCTAATTGGAGACTTTGCTCTCATCTTTGGATGCTTGACTCTCCTCCTTGGAGATTGGGATATCGATGGAGATTTGGATCTGCTTGGAGATCTGGGTCTCCTGGAAGATTTGGACCGAGACATTGAATGCTGAAGTATCGATGAAGAAGGCATTGTAAAAGCAATATGGCCAGTGTGTTTTCTCGGAGATTTGGATCTGCTTGGAGATCTGGATCTCATTGGAGACTTTGATGTCATCTTTTGACGCTTGACTCTCCTCTTTGGAGATCTGGATCTCATTGGAGATTTGGATCTGCTTGGAGATCTGGGTCTCTTACGAGATCTCATTGGAGATTTGGATCTCCTTGGAGGTATCGATCTCATTGGAGACTTGGCTCTCATCTTTGGAGTCTGGACTCTCCTCTTTGGAGATCTGGATATCATTGGAGATTTGGATCTCCTTGGCGATCTGGATCTCATTGGAGACTTTGCTCTCATCTTTTGACGCTTGCCTCTCCTCTTTGGAGATCTGGATCTCATTGGAGATTTGGATCTGCTTGGAGATCTGGGTCTCTTACGAGATCTCATTGGAGATTTGGATCTCCTTGGAGGTATCGATCTCATTGGAGACTTGGCTCTCATCTTTGGAGTCTGGACTCTCCTCTTTGGAGATCTGGATATCATTGGAGATTTGGATCTCCTTGGCGATCTGGATCTCATTGGAGACTTTGCTCTCATCTTTTGACGCTTGCCTCTCCTCTTTGGAGATCTGGATCTCATTGGAGATTTGGATCTGCTTGGAGATCTGGGTCTCTTCGGAGACTTTGCTGTCATCTTTTGACGGTTGACTCTCCTCTTTGGAGATCTGGATATCGATGGAGATTTGGCTCTCCTTCGAGATCTCATTGGAGATTTGGATCTCCTTGGAGACTGCTCTCATCTTTGGAGTCTGGAATCTCCTCTTTGGAGATCTGGATATCATTCGAGATTTGGATCTCCTTGGCGATCTGGATCTCATTGGAGACTTTGCGTTCATCTTTTGACGCTTGACTCTCCTCTTTGGAGATTGGGATATCGATGGAGATTTGGAACTGCTTGGAGATCTGGGTCTCTTTTGAGATCTCATTGGAGATTTGGATCTGCTTGGAGATCTGGGTCTACTAGAAGATTTGGACCGAGACATTGAATGCTGAAGTATCACTGAAGAAGGCATTGTAAAAGCAATATGGCCAGTGGGTTTTCTCCAGTCACCTGATTCAGTAAAATTCATGTGTAAACTGTTAGACACTACAAATTGAGACTATAGGCATTCCTTTGCTAAATCCTTTCCTTCAAAATATAGGGTATAGAGTGTGTATCGTGAAGGTGTGATCAAAGACCATCCAAAGATATCATAAGCGATCCCAGATAATACCCCATCCTCTGATGAGTCCTTGTGATCAAAGACAATCCAAGGATTGCATAAGCTATCAAGACTTTACGCTATCCTTAGATGAGTCCTTTGAAGGTGTGATCAAAGATCATATAGAAACTCAAGGTCAAACACAGAAATACCTATTATGTTATATAATTGACAGACATTGTTATAAGTATGTCATCGAATGTCATAACCTTTTTGAGTGAAACTATTAATAAATATCATATATTCAATATTTGGTTAATTATTTTGTGTATTCTTAAAAACCTGAAAGATTGACCTGGGCCATAATTTTAAGAGGGTGACGATATACAAGATCATGTTATCAAACCCTTATGACAAAGAAATGTGATATAGATTTTCAACCTACAACTTTAATAAATAGTAAATGGTGTATAATATACATATTTTCTATCCACCAATATGAAAACTTCTAAGTAGTTTTCATATTGGTGGATATCAGCCAACATATGAGGAATCGTTTGCAGTTTACACACACATAATGGGTATAAATTACAATGATTCTTAAGTTATTATTATATTATTATATTATTAGGGCCCGAGCACCGAATGGAGAGAGCCCCTATTCAAATTGTAAGGATTATTATTATTATTATTATTATTATTATTATTATTATTATTATTATTATTATTATTATTATTAATAAAGTGAATTGGCTTTTTGAGGGCTTTAACATGCTGAAATTCTTACCAAACTTTGCAGAAAATTAGGAAGTGGTGAAAATGTATGTATTCAGGAGTAATATGAAATGGGCGTGGCAAAATGGCTCAACAACGCGGTCTGGAACCAGCCCCCAGGTTTCCCCTTAACTGATCTTCACCAAAATCGGGACACAGGTGTATCGTGACCAGTCATGAAAACAAGTCTCTAGGAGCAATAAGAAATAATTTACAGGAAGCCCGACATTTTATCTTTAGTGGTCCTTTTGGCCTTATTCCACATTTTTACTTTGAAGTACTTATCCCACGTTTCAGATGAGTGTCATCTCAATAAGATGGAGATAAAAACTGATTTAAAAAATCTCAGACATACAAGGTTCAATCGAGTCCAAACTAGACATGTAAGACAAGAGTCCCGGTCTGATAACATCTACACAGAAATTATGACTTTAAATCACAGCGCCCCCTGGTGGCTACAGGAAGTGACATGTTTTATACTTTGATGAACTGCTCCTGGTTGCTTTACAATATACAGCTCAAAAGAGCTCAGTCAAGTCATTGGGTGATGGTCATAATTTTGACATTTCCTCAAACCATGTAAACATTGATGTGCTGCAAAGGATAGTCCTTCGCCAAAGGACACGATGTTTTCCTAACTCCACTCTGCATTGTACTATAACTACCAAACTTCTGTCACTTGATCAGTCCAAGCCTGAACAGCTCTATGTGTCAATATTTCCTCAGTGTCATAGCGCCACCTACTGATTCGCCATGAAACAGGAAGTACATTGTTAATCCACTTTGCATTATCTAACCGGCTCCGTACTAACAACCTATGATCACAATCCTGATCTGAACAGCTCCATATATTAATATTAGTTAAGGGTCATAGCGCCACCTACTGATCAGTGTGAAAATTAAGTTGTGGAAACATTGTTCAATTGACACAAAACTGCTCACCCTACATCAGAGCACCTACTTAAACAGATCTATATTTCTGTGCGTATTAATAGTGATGGCGCCACCTACTGGCAAAAGGAAGTAAGCTTTGTTTTACGGTCGCCATTCGATTTACATAAAATGTTCACTATTTGATAGCGTGGACTGTAATGAGTAATAAGCAGGCAAGGATTGAAATGCATGACGGACACAGGAAGTGAAGCATTTATCCTTGCTGACGTGCGCTTGGTCATCGATTGGTCTCTCCACCGACTGCAACAGGCTTCAACGTGCGGGTGCTCCGGCCCGCCAGTGCAACAACGTAGCCCTGGTTATTATTATTAAAGTAAATAAAGTATTAATATTAATCAGTATTAATAATTATTGCTCACAAATAGATATCGTTAAGTCTTCGAATATTTAAATCCCCCTAGTTTACTCTTATTTCATGTCTTTATAATGTAACATTGTCCAACGTAAAGTAATATACAGTAACTCTAGGTTATTATGAAAGTATATATTGAGAGAATATATATATGAAAATAAATAAGCAGTGTTAATTCAAATCTCGGAATAAACAAAACCCTATGAGAGTTTATGAACGCCTCATGCTGGTTCACGACAGTTCCACAAACACACAGCCGTTGCGCTTTACGGCAGCCCGTGTCAGTCTCCAGCAGCAGGCAGAAAGTGAGTTTACTGACCAGATAACACAAATTACACTTTGTCTGTTGCTCCTCACACTCGAGTCGAAACACATTGAACTGACGTGTGATTCAATTCCTTTTATTGTAGTTTGTTCTTTCTCCGGCGCTGTTGTTAGCTCCCCGGCTAACACCTAATAGCTAATGGCTAGCTAATCACAATTCACTTGTAGGCTGTTGTTAGCTCCCCGGCTAACAACAGCTAACAGCTAATGGCTAGCTAAAGACAGTTTCCCCTGATAGCTGTTGATAGCTCCCCAGCTAACAACAGCTAATAGCTAAACACACTGTTAGCTAAACAAACCCATGACAACACCTCAGCTGTTAGCTTCAACTCTGGGGCTGTAACTTGTGAGGAGGTGGGTCGCTGTGTGGCTCCTGTTTTGCCTTCAATTGTCCACTTTGAACTAAGGCACCCTGTATATTGAAAAGTGCTATATATAAATAAAGACTATTATTATTATTATTTATTAAGCATGTTGTATTAATGTGTCTTCTCACTGTGATTATTTCAAAATTCTCTATGCAACATAACAATAAGCCCAGAGTCGGTCAAGGCTCATATTAAAAAAACGTGGATTACAAAGTTAACAAAGTTTACACTGGGTCTGAAAAAAATCTTAACAAGTCTAAAAGTCAATATTCTGAAAGAAAAGTACTTTGTTCAGTAGTGCACATGCAAAAATATGAAGTAAAAATACTTCAAAAGCACTTCTTTCCATTTTTCAACACGTGATTCAAAGTATTTCACATTTATGATCTGATCTGTTGTTTAACAAGCAAAGCAAAAAACAGACACACACAAAAACACACAACTTGTTTAGGGAGTCATTGTGACTTCCTGTCTGCAGACTAACCATCATTCTGTGTTTGACCCGCTCAGGGGAATGCGTATTGGGCTGCCCAGTGCAGGGTCACTTCGAGGTGGATCCTTTAAAGCTTTAGCTCTGGTGAGTGTGTGGAGCAGGATTTCTCTAACACACCTGAACTCTGCTTGTTCTCCAGAAATGATCCAGAGGGGCTGAATGTGTGGATATAATCTGAGTCAGTTGCTCTAGATATTCTCCAATCTTCTTCCTCCCACCCCCATGGTAAAATGTTCGGAGAATGACCCGGTGGACAAGTGGGCGTGTGGATGACATTTCTAACACATGATGGATACAGAAGTGATAACTCAGGACCTAAAAAAATATAATCTCTGCAGTGGAGTTAATACGTCATGTCCTAAATCCTGTGTGCTGAAGCCAGACACCCCCCTCGCCTGACTGTTCCGGGACATTTTTCTCTTGTTGTGAAAAATCGGACCCATGCAATCTTCTGCTGCGTTCTTGTGAAAAGCAAAGTCCAGATGATGTCCAGAGCCAATTGTACGAACGTCTAAAATAGCTTTTGTGGCTCTTTTCCATGTTGTGTTTTGTGGTCACACGTTTTACATATTGTTGGACTTCACCCTGTTCCTCCTCTGTGTCCTCCTCCTGCAGACGTCGCTCCTGAGTGTGTTTATGTTCCAGCTGCTGAGGACGGTTGGACTGAGGGCGTTCTCCATGGCTTCTGAGACGTACACGTCAGGCACACACTCCGCAGCTTTCGTCAGCTGTCCCAACGACACCGTAGCGAAAGATCTGGCCAGGTGATGCAAGAAATATCATCTTAAATTGTTTTATCTCACTTACTTAAAGTATACAGTGATTTATAGAAATACCTTTGTGACGAGACATAATGGATTTTCATCTCGTCTTCAGTCGACAGGATTCTTCGTTCTTGCCAGTTCTTGAAAGCATTTTAATTTGTGGCTGATTCCATCTTTGCCTCAATGTCACAGGGGGATTGTGGAGAGGAAACTTGCTGCTTGTGTCAACATTGTCCCGGGAATCAAATCGATGTGAGTTATGATACAGCTGCTTTGAGTGAGTCGGGACAGAAAGAGTGTTTTTATTGAAAGTATTTTGGCGGACACCATTTGAAATAAATAACAGATTTGGTCCTGTAACATAAGCGCCTAATTACATCAATTCACTTTGTCTAATTTCTCCAGATACGAATGGCAGGGGAAGATCGAGGAGGACGATGAGGTGCTGCTGGTGAGTGTTGACTAATACTGCAGCTTTCCATTTCCATACCCCTCTGGATTTGTGCACTAGGTGGAGACAAAGTCTAGAATCAGACAGACTAGATGTATTTTGAGGTGCAGAGATTTGTGCTCTGCTCTAAATCATTGTGCCTGTGCTGAAAGATCAGGAGAAGAGAATATGATGATGTGAAAAACAAAAGGGTGTCATGTCTGAATAAATAGAAATGAGTAACAAGCAACAGATGTGACTAGAGTAGAAGCAGTAGAAGGAATAGACCGGATTTAGAATTCCGGATCTAGTGAGTTTAAATGAGCCTAATGAGTCCAGCCTAAGGAGGCTGATTACTATTCTAGTTTGAAATGGGACTAATACGAGAATGTGGCCTAAATGTCTTGCACATTTATCGAATATTAATCAAATACTTATATATTTGAGTGAAAAAATCACAAAATCCAAGTCTGTGAAGTTGACCCCGTGTTTCTCTCCTCGGTCAGATGATAAAGACGAGAAGTTCCAAGGTGCCTGCTCTGGCTGAGTACGTCCGGTAAGTCAGCTTTTTAGAAACATCACAAAAAATACTCTGCTCCAACCAAATGTCTTCATAGTAGAGCACACAGAGGTGGAGCTCTCTCAGCGTCATCGTATTGATCATCTGTTTCATTACCTGCTGGGACTCATAGAATCCCAGAGTAGGGATTTAGTGGGTGCTGGTCACATTTGTCTCATTACCGCTCATTGTCCTGCTCAGCTCCAACCATCCCTATGAAGTGGCCGAGGTCATCAGCCTGCCGATCGACCAGGGCAACCCGCCGTACCTCAAGTGGATCGGAGAGGTCGTTCCTGAATCCTGAATGAGCGCAGGCTGGGATTGATGGATGTAAAATTGAATCTGAAACAATGTGAAACACACTGAGTGCTACCATCCAAATCTGTTCTGGTGTCATCCGGTTGTTTTCTTTAGAAATGAATAGAACTTGTGTTTTCTGAAATGAAAGCATTGATGTGAGGTTTCTTTACCACTAGAGGGCGGCCTTCATCCCTTGTTTAAACAGTTTCACATCAAACTGCCTCAGCTTTTCCTTGTTTGACCTTAAAATATTGAAAGTGAACAGACATTTGTTAAATGTTGTTATTTCAGTCGCATTTGGAAAATAAAGCAACAGATTTTTTTATTTCTTCAGTTCTTTCTTTGTGAACAACATACAGCTGAGAAATGACACACATGTCATGATATTACATGCTACACACAGGCAGGTAATGTGTGCAGAAGCTGAAGTGACGTACATTAAAAACTCAACATTTATCTAGCACACTCGACTTAGTTCTTCACCAAAGTTCTCACAACACGACTAACGATACATCTCATTACAAACACTGGCCTTTATACAGATTTCACTAAACACAGCAAAACACACAACATTTTCAACCATCAAAACAAATCTAGTGTTTCTATTTGTAGTAAATATCTTTGCTTTAATTACATTTTATATGATGTTGGGTCTTCTAAGAATTGAATCAATGTAAAAGCCCTAACAGGAAAGGATTCTCTCAACTCTCATGGTGAGATTCTTCCACGTCTAAAGGTTTAAATCTGTATTATCTTCCCTCGTCATCTTCATTTTTATGTTAAATATGGATTTAAGTTGAAAATACACACACTTAAATCTGTTGTCTACATGCAGTTCAAAGCACAACATTTTAAAAACAAATTCATCTCAAAAGGAAAGTCAGGAGTGATTGTCTCTGGAGGGAGGTTGTTGACACTTCATCTCAACAGCTTATTAAACACACAAATTGTGTCTCCTTCAGAAGCTCCGACCACAAAACGAATGGTTTCACATTGCCCGAGGAAATGACACACAACTGAGCCGAAGAGAAATGTGTTGGAACAACAATATCTACACACTGTACTTCCTAATACTTTTTGGCAGTTTTCTTTGTCTGTCAGATAATTTAACGTCTGTACATCACATTACATTCGTCTTACATCGTCAAAAAGACTCTTTGTCACAATCTGCTGTTCTTTGTAATATTTCACATCCGATTCGAATGTGTGTGAGCAGCTGTCTGAATGGCGTGGGCCGAGGTCGGTCACAGATAACTGATTTCCAGCACAGAGCAGTTGTCCAGGAGTTCTTCAGGTTGTGAGCGGCTGTTTTTAATCTGACCGGCCCCAGACGACCCTGTCTCCGGAGGATCGGAGCCGGGACCCTTTCCCGTCAGGTCTCCATGTTTCGCTCTCAGACCAGAGTGTTCCGGCTCAGGCTGACCCCTCAGCACGACCTGTGTCCTCGAGCCCTCTGTCACACCATCCTCTGACATTTTGCATATTTCAGTCATCTGTATGGCCCCTCCTGTCCCGTGGATCTCTGCCTCCTCTTCGTCACCACACTCCCTCACTCCATCGTTGCCGGCTCCTTCACGTTGGTGCGTTTGAAGCACGATGCCCCCCCACTCCTCTGTGGGCCGCCGCGCGTCCGTGCAGGCCCTGTCGTTCTTCACCCTGCGGGAGGTGCGGCACAGGGCCTTCCTGAAGCCTCTCTTGAAGTTGTCGGACAGAAACCCGTACAGGATGGGGTTGGCACAGCTGTTTGCGTACGAGAGCACGACAACGAAGAAGTAGAGCCCCCTGAAGTCCCCGGGCAGGACCACCAGGAGGTTCACGATGTTCAGGGCGTAGAACGGGAGCCAGCAGAGGACGAACACCGCCACCACGATAACCACCATCCGGGTGATCTTACGCTCCGACTTCCTGCTGCGAGAGGAGGAGGCCTGCACCCGCTTGCCCACACTTCGCACCTTCGATAGAAAAGCAGAAAAAAAAAAAATCATCGTCACGACAAATGTGAAATAGCTTTACTGGTAGAAATATGTTTCTCAACTTAAAATCTTTTAAACAGGAATCAAAACCATTTCCAGAACCAGCATCTTCTCCCACTTCACAACTCATCAAATCTAAATATCTGTATTCCTTTAAATCAGAGGTCTTCAACAGGGGGTCCGCGACCCCTAGGGGGTACACCAAGGTACTGCAGGGGGGTCGCAACATTTTTGGTTGAGACAATTTATTTTCCAACCAATTTTTCCCCACAAAAATTTGTTAAGTTGTGTCTCACTAATGTGGGAGTATGTGTGCTATCCACAGATGGCTTGAGGATTCACTGTCTCTTCTACATGTATGTTTAAAATAAAAACATGAATCTGTGAATTACTTTAATAGCTCAGTGTTGTTTGCAAGATGTATGTTTATAAAAGGCAGTAACAGGGCCACCCTAGCACATGTTTAAATTAAAAACATGAATACATGAACCTGTGTTATATTTGAATAGTTCAGTATTGAATGCACAATAACAGGGTAGCTATGTTTACACATGGAACTAGGCCCAGTTAAATATAAAACACAATTTTATACAATATATATAGTATAGGGTCTCTGCTCCATCTATCCACCAGCTTGGGGGTCCTTGGCCTGAAAACCGTTGAAGACACCTGCTCTAAATGCTTTACCTTGATGACAATTAGCAGGTAGCACAAGCAGATGACCAGCAGGGGGCAGGAAAATCCAACAGTGCACGTGTACACAATGAAAGATGTCTTCCACACCTCTGCTGGCTCCGGCCACACGATGCTGCAGTTCCCATCGTCCTTCAGCACATCAGCAAATACCACCACTGGCAGCACCACCACAAAGGACCCTGCCCAAACCGTGGCACTGATAGCCTTGGCCACGTGGGGGCGTCGCCACCAGGAGGAGCGAATGGGGTGCACCACGGCCAGGTAGCGGTCCACGGACATCACCGTCAGGCAGAAGATGCTGGTGAACTGGTTGATGGCATCCACTGTCATGACCACACGGCACATGAGAGAGCCGAAGGGCCAGGACAGCAGGGCGTTCTGCACCGCCAGGAAGGGCAGACCCAGCATGAACAGCTCGTCCGCAATGGCTAAATTGAGAATGTAAATGTTGGTGACTGATTCATTCTTGGTGTAGTTGACAATAACATGGATGACCAGAGTGTTTCCCACCAGGCCAACGATACACACTATCCCATAGATAAGAGGAATGAAAATTCCGGCCAAACCGGGCAGGGATTCAGGTTTTGTGCCGTTGTCACTGGAGTTAAAGAGCAAAGTGCCGTCAGCTGTTGAGAAGCTCAGACGTGGTTCAGAGGGAGTGGAGAGGAACAGGAAGTGGAAGTCGGCGGGGAAGGAGTTGTTGGTCCAGGTCGCTGTCGGAGCTTCCTGAGGCAGTAAGGAAGCTTGGATGACCTCCATGCTG
This sequence comes from Platichthys stellatus, assembly GCA_016801935.1. Classification (NCBI taxonomy): domain Eukaryota; kingdom Metazoa; phylum Chordata; class Actinopteri; order Pleuronectiformes; family Pleuronectidae; genus Platichthys; species Platichthys stellatus. The sequence continues at coordinate 24,106,562 of CM028858.1, forward strand.
GCGTCAAGGACTATGAGGCAACAGAAGTCGATAACATCCCATCAGTCACAGGTCGACGTCCCTGAAAGGCAAAGCCAAGTCAGTTTCATTTACAAAGGCAAAATCAAGCGTGATAACGTATTTCTGTAAGATTGTAGTTTGAGGTTTTGCGAAATACACTTTCCCGGTTTGTTGCCAAGTTATAAATGTGCGTTAAGTCTCAAACTCTCTTTAACAGCATTAACAAATCAACCAGAAGTCAGTGAACTCAGCACTGTAGCTGCACACTTCTGCCACAAGAGGGCACCTGTGCAACACGCGTGTCAGTTGTTGTACAATAACAAACTGTTACCTGTCAGTGGTGTTTATCGGCATATTTTTTAACCTTTGCAAAAGCCTGGCTAACACCTTCCGCTTGATTCCAGTCTCTATGCTAAGCTAGGTTAATTTCCCCTTGGTTCCATCTCGTAGATAAAGATGGACAACTCGTCTCCACGTGTCAGCCACAGTAGTATTTAGGTCCCGGTGATACATTGGTCCAAATCGTGAGTCAGTCTCAGCTTTTTATATCATCAAGCAACTAAGACAATTGGACGATCCTCAGTGTGATAACAAAGGACCTAAACTGACAGAAACCATTTTTGCGAAAATGTTTTTGACGTGTACTTTGACTTTTTAGACTGTGCCCTTGTCCCATCCACTAACATGGACAGGTTGTTTACGACCTTTGCTGCAGCCGGCCACCAGCTCGCGATCGAGATGATGATGTTCAATACTCAAGATAAAATACAGATCAGTTTTTTAAAAGCTGTCGCGATAATGTTTAGGCCGAAATAGAGAAAGGACGATAAAATTAAAATGCAGAGACAAACGGAAATGAACCAAAATTTTAAGGAGAGAGTTGGGTCCAATCTCCGCCCAGCAGCTTGTAGAATACTAAACTACTAATCAAGTCTCCTTCGGTCACAACAAAAACAAAGCAGCATTATAACACACTTTGTTCTATTAGACTTGTTTATGAAGCCATACTGGTCTCTTAATAACCAGCATGTTGCACGTAGGCACACCCTCGTCCACCACGGCCACGGCGGATAATTGGTGATCTGTCTGGAACACAATGAACTGACCTATGGAGGAGAACTAATGGAGACATGTTCTCCACAACCTAAACTCAACTGCGTTAATGAGGACGATGAGAAGGAGGAATAATTTACAGTGACGCAGGAGAAGATCATGTGGGATAAAATAAAGAAAGAAGCAAAGATCAGCTTAGCAGACTGAGAGAAAAACTGGTTGGAAAGTCTTTTCTTTAGGGTTTTTGTCTTCCATATTTTCCCAGTTAATAATCCCAGTTGACATCAGGCAAGGGGAGGGGAACACCCTGGACCAACATTCAGAACCACTCACACCTACAGACTTTACTACCCTCCAAAAGTAAACTCACCCTCATCTGCTTGTCTCTGGACTGTGGGAGGAAGCTGGAGCTCCCAGTGAAAACCCACAACACCACAGGGACAACATGCAAACTCCACACAGACAGGTCCTCCTCAAACTGGGGAGCTTCTCCGCACCATAACACCAGTCGATATTTAGTTTATTGTATTTAAAAAAAAAAAAGTGGGCCTCGAAATCAAAGTGCTGGATATGGTCTTCTACTGATTCAGGGGTTTAGGGGCATATTTTGTTTTCTATTCAATTGAAAACCAAATATGTCAAAACACTCTGGTTAATGATGGTCCTGCAGTGGCAATAGAATACATACTCATTAAGAAAAGGTACATCGACAAAATGCACAACATAAATCCAAGCGACCTGATTATACATCACAACTATGGAATCCTGGAGGTTACAGATCCCGATTGATCACATGGGTAAAGTATAGAACGAGCTTATAACAGACTACATCCATATCACCGGAATGCTTGAACGGTACAAATAAGGGTACGTAAATCTGTTGGGGGGGGATTAACACCTTTTTTTCTAAAATCATAGGTATTAAAAGGTATATTAAATGGCTTTTAATGAAAAATACAAAAAAGTTAGAAATCATTCAGGTCTGCCTTACACAACACACACACACACACACACCCTCCTGATTAAAACCTCCCATCCTAATCTCTGCAGCACACGGTACGAGTAGAGAGGTCGTCTCTCTTCCCAAAAGGCATCCCCTCCTTTGTCTCTCGTTCTATAACCGGGTTCGGAGAGACAACCTGGCTGCTGTGGTGACGGATGATCCAAACAAGGCCCAAGAGGCTGTGCATTGAGAAGTGGAAGAGATAAACAACACAGTCCAAATGATTGCTGATTGAACAGCCAGAGCTCTTTGCATTCAGATACAAAGGCGACAATGACATGAGCTGAGCATTGTGTGTGCATGTGTGTGTATGTGTGTGTTTGATGTGAATTTGTGCATTTCAACTCAGTCCCTTGTGCATCTGCTGAGTGCAGATAGGTTATAGGACGTCTTGCAGGTAAAATGTATTTCCTTTTTTTTCTTGTTGCTATTAATGCTTGTTAAAAAAACTGATTAAGTATATTTTTCCAAGTCAGAATCTGAGTTGGACCATTGACTAACAGAGTCTAGATTACAGGGATTCCCAGGAGGTCATGTTTTCATTCCTGAACGGATTTCCTAAAAACTCGTTACAAGGATGAGCGATCATTTGTGGATCTTAATGGGGAAAAAATCTGGTATATTTAGGAGACTGATATTCATGAGTGTGTGACCGTGGCTGCAACTTCTGCTGTACATCTCCACCCTCGGGTTCTTGTCATTTCTAAATGTCTTGTCATTAACTGCTCTTTGTCAGCCGTAGCTTCAGAGCTCTTCAGACCATTTAGATTCACTGGTCAAGTGACAACTGGTAACGAACGCCGAGGGCCTCACTGTCACTCAAGCCCACAAGGGTTAAATCAATGATTCATAATCATACTCCTTTGACATCTGTCTTTTGTCAAGGACCAAACACCCAATCCTTCTAGTATGCCCGAGGTTCTTCGAACAAAGATCCCTGAATTATTCCTGGGAAATTCCAACCTGTACCAATCCCCGATTTCTCTCTGTGATGTAAGGGGCAGTGGCATCAAGCTCTTTGAAAAGCCCCGAAGACCAAAGTGTGTACAGGACCGCCCTAAAACGAAGGGGTAGACGGAGATGGATGAATGCTTCATGAAGAGAATCGTTTCAGGAAAAATTGCTGAATGAGAGTAACGAGTATTGATCGAATATGAAGTTTGAAAAAGGACGGGTCTGTCTGTCCTGTCTGTCCTGTCTGTCTGTCCTGCAGGTGTCAGATGTGTCAATATCATAATGTTAGTTGATAACAGTTGTAAGTTCATATTGTTTGACTTCTTTGTTGAGCCTGATTAAGGTTGTGTTCATCATAGTTTTGTATTAGTAGGAATATAAATAAAAAGGCTCATACTTTAGTAAATAACCAGAAGAGAAAGAAAACAAAGTTGCCCTTCCGCCTGATGCATGTTGATGAAGGTAACTAAAAATAGACATGTGTGGGTAAATCACAAATCACACTGCTCCTCTCTCTCTTTCTCACCCTGAGGCAGATGCACCATCAGCTAATTGGTGATCCATCAGTGTTACTCCCCTTGGCGCAGTGGACTTCCTCCTGTTCAATGAACAGATCTGCAGGGTTGGACCCAGTCGGCCGCCCCATCACCATGCCACACTGCCTCCACACTTTTCATTACAAAGACTGACAAGAAGTCAGATTTATGACTTTGATCGATACTCCTCGTCCTGCTAACGCCATGAGACCAAAATACACTCAGAGGACGCTCATGGATGTGGTTTTACATTTTCCACACAAGGATAAACACGCTGGACATTTTCCTCAGGTTTTCCACGGAGGCTTTACGTCAGAACCTAACTGTGTTCATGTCAGTTTTACCTTGGAAAATGTCAGACCTAGTCCCTGTGAGAATACAGCTGGTATAAAAATATCACGACAATTCACAGCAAGAAGGTGTTGATGAATTTTCAATTAACACCTGAGCTGGGAAAACACGGAACAAGTCGAGAGGTCAAGACTTGTTCATACCCAATTTTCCAGAGTTGATATCTACATGTTCACCTACCTCATGAGGGCAGGCGGTGACCCCCCCCCCCAAATAACTGTTATTTCTTCTTGTGTTGAGAGTTGCAGTGCGACACCACCCTGATTTTAAACACAACATTTGCTTCAGTTAAAACACAGTCCATACAGATGCACGTAATTACAGGCCAAATTGGGCAGATGAGCAGAATAGAATAAAAGCCCTTAAGAGCTTCATTAATCCATTAAATAGAAAGCTCCTGCCTTTCCCCACACAGATACAGAGGAAGAGGACGAGGAGGGGCCGGGGAGCTTGTTGATTCTATTTGACGTCCATGCATTAGCAGCAGGAATTAAAAGATGAAAAGAATAGAAGCACTGGATGGAAAGTGTGTGTGTGCGCTGCAGCTTGTTTCCTATCAGGTGGAAGTGGAGAGGTTTATTATTTCCTCCTCTCCTGGTTTCTTCTGCCGTTCTGTCTTCATTCTGTCGTCTCCATTATCTGCTCGAGTTGGTTCTGTCTCTTCTTTTTCCTGCTCTCATCATCCATCATCTTCTCTGCCCTCCTCCTTCCTTTGCCCGTCTAGCTCTCCCTCCTCTTTCTTCATTTTACATTATTTCCTTCCCTCCCCCCCGGTCTTCCATTCCAGGGGTTCCGTTGGGGGTGACACACACACAAACACACACACAATAGCCCATCACTCAGATTTATCCAATAGCAACAGCACATCAGGTTGTGTGTGTGTGTGTAAGGGAGAAACAACCTTGTACCATAAGCTCCATAAGGTAAATATACAGAACATATCATATTTAGATTAACATAATTTAAACATGTCTCTGAACACATGAATAAATTAATTAATGTACAATCACACCTTAAGGACTTTAATTGACTCACCTATGTTCTGCTGTTTTGATAAGGCGACGATAAGAGGAATTGTTTTTACTTGTTTTTAACAAAGAGCTGATGAAACTGTCAAACAATTCCTTAGTGGACAGTAAAACTGAAAATCTTCTGAGCGCCTGACGGAAAACAGCTGAGATTTCTTTAAAAAAAAAAAAGAGGGAGGGAGAGAAAGAAAAGGGGAAACTTACCTCTATCCTCCTGGTCGCTGCTCTCCTGCATCAGAGCATCTCAGCTGGAGGAGCATGACACCCGACTTGTTGCGTTTCAGCGCAATGTGTCTCCAATCTGTGAGAGCAGGGAGCTGCAGCCTCCAAACCCCCCCAGCCCTGCACACACACACACACACAGACACACACACTAACAGCGCAGCTCTCCCTCCATCTCTCACTGCATTGGCTTCCATTCATTTCGGACAACCTCACAACAACCAAATCTCCAACCTTAACCCTGGCTAACCTGAACCTTTAATAGGAACTACACTTACATTTTTTTTGTTTTTATAGCTGTGAAGTAAATATTATGTATTTATCTCTTAAGAAAAAGATAAAGCTCTCTAATCAAAGGTTGAGCTCCCCAGTGACCACTGGTGAGTGTGAATCTGGAAAGCTGCACTCATTTCCAAATCCAGGCTGACACTAAACCTCTAAACCACCATATCGTCTACTAATCAGAGAGTAACCTGAATGAACCATGGGGTGGCGCTGTTTCCATGTTTGTTGTTGTGACAGCTACATATAAAACACCCACGAAATATGTTCTTTCCAAGAATTTGTACCTCTCTGATGAACTTCACAAGTTCTTCCTCTGTACCTACATTGGGTACTTGTACGTGATGTATTTGTACAGCATTCGTACAAAATATTACACTGTACGTTAATTTAAACTGTTATCCCAAAATTAGCATGGATGTACAGATTACTGTAGCCAATGGGGTTGCGTCAGTAGATCTTCACAATGTGATTGGAGCCTCAGAGGCCGACAGGACAGAGTGAACAGATTTAAAAAGACACAACTGTTGCATCTGGAGGACAGACACTGAGACGGTGAAGGACAGCGATGACCCCTTCAAGTCATTAAGCATAGTAAAAGCCCAGAAAGTGTATTTTACACAATATGTGCGCTTTAAAACTCATGACGACTTGTTTGAGCAGCTAACAGTTTTTCAACATTATTAACTGCTGCTAGCGATTCATTGCAATCGGACAACAACTGATAAAGATCAACAATTAGCATAGACGTGCATATACTTTAGCCAATGGGGTTGCGTGTGTAAAACTTCTCAAATCTTCACGCTGTATTGTAGACCGACAAGACAGCGTGAACAGATTTAAAGAGACACATCTGCTGCATCTGGAGGACAGTCACACAGACGGTGAATGACAGCGATGACCCTTTCAAGTCATTACGGATGGGAAAAGCCATATGGGTGGTTTAAAACTCTTGAATCTGGTTGTCTTTGCAAATTGAAAATGTTTGGCCATCCTTGGCAGTGTCCTCTACCTACATGGCTCCTCTATTTTATCCTATAAATAATATAAAAATAAAGAATTGTCATATTCAGTTTTTGTCAGGGACTTATCCTCCTTATAAACACATGAGACTGTGGACCTGTGTGTAGAATTGACCTGTAAAGACACTTCTCTTTCTTACTTCTGCTGTATTGGTGACTGGCTGTTTCTCTTTGGTCGTCCTTCAACTGAAATCTCTTTCTTCAATCTGCAAGTCAGAATACTGGTCAAAACAGAACAAGCTGTTTTTTAAAATAAACAGGAAGTACAATATCTGTCAAGATGCTAAACATGGATCATTTTGTATTGTAAGACAATCCCTGTTAGAAGTCGTCTAGTAAATTGCCTGTTTCTTTCATTGAAACTGATGGAAAAACATTGAAATCGTTGTTGACACTGTGTCAGACAGAATCTGGTTGTCTTTTCAAATTGAAAATCTTTAGCCATCTTTGGCAGTTGCCTCTACCTACATGGCATTTTATCCTGAGATACCTGTATTCTCTCAGATTTGTGTGCCACGTCTTGTTGTCGTCGTTATTCTTACCGATTGATTTCGAAATTTGCATTTCTGTTGCAATAGTTCTGGTGGAAACTGTTTGTTCTCTTATTCAAACCACTTCTTCCCCTTCTCACATCTGTTGACACGAAGCTGAAAAGTGTTTGAGCCGGGAAATCTCTGTGTCCAATCTGCACGTAAGGATGAAGAGAAAAACCCTCTCCAAGACGTGCTGGTCAAACACAGGAGCACGTTCACTGCAAGACTGAGACCACCAAGATACACCAAAGAGCAGATTCATGTAAAGTCAAATAATTCTCATATAACATTTTTGTCAGGGTCTAATCCTCCTTATTAACCCATAAGACTGTGGACCTGTGTGTAGAATTGACCTGTAAAGACACTTCTCTTTTTTACTTCTGCTGTATTGGTGACTGGCTGTTTCTCTTCGGTCGTCCTTCAACTGAAATGTCTTTCTTCAATCTGCAAGTCAGAATACTGGTCAAAACAGGACAAGCTCTGTTTTTTAAGATAAACAGGAAGTACAATATCTGTCAAGATGCTAAATATGGATCATTTTGTATTGTAATAAAATCCCTGTTAGAAGTCGTCTAGTAAATTTCCTGCTTCTTTCATTGAAACTGATGGAAAAACATTGAAATCGTTATTGACACTGTCTCAGGAAAAACCTTTTCGTCTTTTCAAATTGAAAATCTTTGGCCATCTTTGGCAGTGTCCTCTACCTACATGGCTCCTCTATTTTATCCTATAAATAATATAAAAATAAAGAATTCTCATATTCAGTTTTTGTCAGGGTCTAATCCTCCTTATGATCACATTAGACTGTGGACCTGTGTGTAGAATTGACCTGTAAAGACACTTCTCTTTCTTACTTCTGCTGTATTGGTGACTTGCTGTTTCTCTTCGGTCGTCCTTCAACTGAAATCTCTTTCTTCAATCTGCAAGTCAGAATACTGGTCAAAACAGGACAAGCTCTGTTTTTTAAGATAAACAGGAAGTACAATATCTGTCAAGATGCTAAACATGGATCATTTTGTGTTGTAAGACATTCCCTGTTAGAAGTCGTCTAGTAAATTGCCTGCTTCTGTCATTGAAACTGATGGAAAAACATTGAAATTGTTGTTTACACTGTGTCAGATAGAATCATGTTGGCTTTTCAAATTGAAAATCTTTGGCCATCTTTGGCACTGTCCTCTACCTACATGGCTCCTCTATTTTATCCTATAAATAATATAAAAATAAAGAATTCTCATATTCAGTTTTTGTCAGGGTCTAATCCTCCTTATGAACACATGAGACTGTGGACCTGTGTATAGAATTGACCTGTAAAGACACTTCTCTTTCTTACTTCTGCTGTATTGGTGACTGGCTGTTTCTCTTTGGTCGTCCTTCAACTGAAATCTCTTTCTTCAATCTGCAAGTCAGAAAAACGGTCAAAACAGAACAAGCTGTTTTTTTAAGATAAACAGGAAGTACAATATCTGTCAAGATTCTAAACATGGATCATTTTATATAGTAAGTAAATTAATATCAAATTATATAAGAAAAAGATAACAGTGTCTAACCAACTGCTTTGAGTGTGAATCTGGAAAGCTGTGGTCATTTCAAAGTCCATGCTGAAACTAGAGCTCTCGTCTGAGAGACGTCTCCCGTCCTCTCCTGCTCCTCAAGGTCCTCTGACATGGCTGCATCTGCCCTGGCTGTCTCACTTGGGACCACCGATCAGGAAACTCCGTAGGTGAGAAGGCTCTGCTTCATACATTTCTACCGTGTGTGTGCAGTTATTGGAGTCCCCGCTCATAGCGGGACAATCTTGATTACTTAGCATTAGCATTCTAATTTGTGTGTTGTATATGTGTGTGTACAGGGAATGTACCAAAAGTGTTAGAGTTAGTCTTTAAAAAAATCACAATTCGCATCTTATCAACCAGGTCTTGACGAGGTCAGTGTTAAATCCTGGAAGAAGAAACAAGAGTGTAACAGTCTATAAAATATTCAATGCACAAACAGTCAATGGTCTATACGTCTTCCCATTTTGCCGATTTGAATTTGAAATTAGTGAAGTATGGGTCACATGAAATATACAACACCTCTTCTGACAGCTAACTGCTAACTTTCTTCTTCCTGACGACTCCAACCCCCTTCCTCCCCAGCCTGAATCCTTTAAAGTGTCCATCACATCTCACCATGTTAGAAGACAGCTGAGGAAACTCCACTCAGGCAAGGCTGCGGGCCCCGATGGTTTCAGCCCCAAGTCGTTTAAAGCTTGTCCCGCCCCAGCTCTGTGGAGTGCTTCACCGTGTCTTCAACATGAGCTTTATGTCTTCAGAGGGTCCCTGAGCTCTGGAAGACGTTCTGCCTCGTTCCTATGCTGGAGACGCTGCATCCCATTGGCTCCACGGACTACAGGCCGGTGGAACTGATGTCCCACATCATGAAGACCCTGGAGAGACTCGTCCTCGAGCAGCTCAGGCCCATAGTCAGGCCACACTTGGATCCCCTCCAGTTTGCCTTCCAGCCCCAGCTAGGAGTTGAGGACGCCATCATCTAACCGCCGAATCGAGTCTACGACCACCTGGACAAGCCAGCTAGCACTGTGAGGGTCATGTTTATTTATATCTCAAAAGCTTTCAACACCATCAGGCCAGTTCTTCTGGGAGAGAAACTCACAGCGTTGCAGGTGGATGCCCCCATTCTGGACAATGTCTCCCACCCTCTCCATGTCTTTCTTCAATCTGCAAGTCAGAATACTGGTCAAAACAGGACAAGCTGTGTTTTTTAAGATAAACAGGAAGTACAATATCTGTCAAGATGCTAAACATGAATCATTTTGTACGGTGGCCCTGAGAGCTCAACGAACAGCAACTTAAGAAAACACATGCAAGTTGACAAAACTCAAGCAAAGTAAGAAAACATCTTCATCAATTTCACAACACAACACAACACATTACGAAACGTGCTGCAAATAGACAAACGCGCAGCAAATAGAGGCGACAACACAACGGAAGTGTTTCCAGAGGACAGGTAAAAGGGATGGACACAGGAGACACTAAAACGTCCAATACACCACACAATTTCGGTTCCGCACAGGGTTCGGCAACCCGCGGCTCTTCAGCCCCTCTGCAGTGGCTGTACAGTACAGTGTTGTGCATATGTTTCACGAACGCTCAACTTAACGAATCAGTTTTCATATTATTAACGTGAACGTGACGATGAACGTGATTGAACGTCACGTTACTTTTTTAAATCATCATCGTATCAGGCCCTCATGAAATACCAGGAGCGGGCGTTTGTGTGTTGTGTGTGTGCGTGTGTGTGTGTGTGTGTGTGTGTGTGTTTGTGTGTGTGTAGCGGTCTGATCGGTCTCGGGTCTCGGGGCCACGACCCCGCCCACTCGCTCAGAAGAGGGGGCAAAATGTCTCTTCTGATAGTAAAGGTTTCAAACCCCTGCTCACTATGGACAATAAATTTCCTCACAAACAGGGTCTTGCGTGTTAGCGCTGTTTATTCAGTTTAACAGGAGAAGACGGCATGTCTCTAGATCGGACCATCTTCAGAGCTCAGAGCTCACTGTGGCTCTCTCCGAGCGAGTGGGCGGGGTCGGAGCCCCGGTGCGCTGGCCACACACACACACACACACACACACCCACACCCGCTCCTGGTATTTCATGAGGGCCTGAAACGATGATTTAAAAAATGAACGGGACGTTCAATCACGTTCATCGTTACGTTCACGTTAATAATATGAAAACTGATTCGTTAAGTTCAGCGATCGCGAAACATATGCACAACACTGAACTGTACAGCCACTGCAGAACCCTGTGTGGAACCGAAATTGTGTGGTGTATTGGACATTTTAGTGTCTCCTGTGTCCATCCCTTTTACCTGTCCTCTGGAAACACTTCCGTTGTGTTGTCGCCTCTATTTGCTGCGCGTTAGTCTATTTGCTGCGCGTTTCTGTAATGTGTTGTGTTGTGATGTGAAATTGATGGAGATGTTTTCTTACTTTGCTTGTGTTTTGTCAACTTGCATGTGTTTTGTCAACTTGCATGTGTTTTCTTAAGTTGCTGTTCGTTGAGCTCTCAGGGCCACCGTAATTTTGTATTGTAAGACATTCCCTGTTAGAAATCGTCTAGTAAATGTCCTGCTTCTTTCATTGAAACTGATGGAAAAACATTGAAATCGTTGTTGACACTAGGTCAGAAAGAATCTTGTTGTCTTTTCAAATTGAAAATGTTTTTCCTCTACGTACATGGCTCCTCTATTTTATCCTATAAATAATATAAAAATAAAGAATTCTCATATTCAATGTTTGTCAGGGTCTAATCCTCTCTATGAACACATTATGTGTGCGCCGCACGAGTGGCTGCCTTTACACAGCAGCTCTGGACAGAGCAGACTCTATCTGCTGAGGAGTCTGAGGTCTTTTGGTGTGCAGGGAGCACTCCTGAGGACCTTCTTCAACTTGGTGGTGGCATCAGCCATCTTCTTTGGAGTGGCCTGCTGGGGCAGCAGCATCTCGACAGCCGACAGGAAGAGACTTAACAAGCTCATCAGGAAGGCCAGCAGTGTGCTGGGGTGTCCACTGGATACAGGAAGTACAATATCTGTCAAGAAGCTAAACATGGATCATTTTGTATTGTAAGACAATCCCTGTTAGAAGTCATCTAGTAAATTGCCTGCTTCTGTCATTGAAACTGATGGAAAAACATTCAAATCGTTGTTGACACTAGGTCAGAAAGAATCTTGTTGTCTTTTCAAATTAAACATCTTTGGCAGTGTCCTCTACCTACATGGCTCCTCTATTTTATCCTGAGATACCTGTTTTCTCTCACATTCCAATCATTGTTGACACTAGGTCAGACAGACATAGATTACGGTACAAATTATTTTGTGAATGTTGAAATACTGATCATGAAATACAACAAGAACCTTTTGGGAATCAGAACATAGCTGTAATGAGGGAGGTCGTTTTCATGATGTCCTTTGAGACACAACCCAAACTGTAAGAACTAACTGTCAACTTGTTTGAGCAACTAACAGTTTTTTAACATTATTAACTGCAGCAACAATTAGCATAGACGTGCAGATGACTTTAGCCAATGGGGTTGCATCAGTAAATCTTCACAATGTGATTGGTGCCTCAGAGGCCGACGGGACATCCTGAACAGATTTAAAAAGACACAACTGTTGCCTCTGGAGGACAGACACTGAGACGGTGAAGGACAGCGATGGCTCGTCTCACAACTCTTCTCTTTGCCATGTGGTTTGGTGAGTAGGCAGCAGTTCTCTCTGAGTTCTAGTTTCAACCTGTTTCAGTAAAGCAATGCATCACATGTCTTTTATCAAGGTGAGAAAGTGAAGCATTTTGTGACATGACCGGGTCTGACCAAGAAATGCTGCTGCTGCTTTTTCTTTTTGTCAGATACTGTGATGAGATGTTGTCCTTTGTCTCATTCAGGTGTGACAGTGAGCACAGTGGTTGATCTGGAGAAGAGAGTCTACGGAGGTCAACAGTGTGGACCAAAGGAGCGTCTGTACCATGTCAAGCTGATAACCACCGATACTACCGGAGGTCAGTACCTCTGTGGTGGCTCTCTGATCAGTGACCAGTGGATTCTGACTGCAGCTCACTGCTATGAGCCAGGAGGGTGAGCAAGTGAATCAACTTTTACTTTAATGCTCTGATGCATCGGTCATTAATGGTTTGATGTAAAACTATGATTGATAACCAACAGTATTAGAATATGTTATGTTGACTTTGATTCTGTGATGTTTAAACTTTTACCTGTAGGACGATCACTGCACATATAGGCGTGCATCCTGGTCCTCCTACAAGAGTGCTGATCAATGATCCTCCTGAGATCTACAACGACGGCAGAAAGCAACACGACCTCATGTTACTGAAGCTGCCTAAAGCAGTAGGTATCAAACCTGTACAGGGTCCTGACTGTAAACATCGTCCCAAGAAGTGAGTTCTCATCCTTTCAGTGAACATGTGATAATAAAAACTAGAATTAGTTAACTTACTACGTATAGTTTCAAAATATATTTTAATTTAAATGTTTGTTTTTTACAGAGCTGCTGTGGTTCAGGTTGCAGGTCATGCTTCCACACAAGCTTTCCCAAACAATACAAGAAGTGAGATTAATGTTATTGGATTATTTATTAATCTTTTTTTCCTTGTGCTCTTGTTGTTTTTGAGACACACATTTCAATCAATCAGGTTTGTCGTTGTCTTCATATTGTGTTGCTTAATTATACACAAAAACTCATAGGTTCAATGTATTTTATTAAAGTATCAATAAGTATAATAATCTCCCGGTGAGAGTTCACTGGTAAAAAGTTTTCTTCTCCTCAGTACCTGGTTCTTCACCAACTCTGCAATGTGCTGATATGAACATCGTCAACTGTCAAGACCTCATAAGAAGGCTGGATGTGACTCATTACCAAGAACTACGACATAATCAATGGATCTGTGCCTTTAGAGATCGGGTGGATATATGTCCCGTGAGTACATGACTTCTAACTTTATTTCATTTCTTCAGCTATAACAAGTTTCAATTGTTTGTGAAAAAATACAAATGTTAATGATTACAGAAAAAAAACTGCAGCAAACACACGTCTGTCTCTCACAGGGTGACTCTGGTGGAGGAGTGGTTTACAATCACAGGATTTATGGTGTCATTGCAAGGGGTGATCCTGATGAAGTCTGTGGTATACCAGCTATATTCATGGACCTCTGTCATCAGCCATACTTGAAGTGGATCAAGGATACTATCAGGAAACCATGAGCAAATGCTGCTTTTCTGGTTAATGGTGAAATGTTCAGTTATTTAACAGAAATTTCACATCTAAATTTACAGTTGATGTCTTTGTTCATTAAATCTTTAACTATTTGTTACTTTGTTAAATATTTGTTATAAATTTGTATAGGAAATACAATTTGTAAAAATAAACAATTGTGCATTTTCCCATATGTAAATTCTAAAGATGGCTTCTGTTATTATACAGTCATTGTGTTGGAAACAAAACTATAACGGTAAACGTAATAATATTGTTTTTCTTTTACCAATATTAAAAAGAAAATTATAAATTTGACTTTCTTCTCCCAATGTTCTGTCAACTGAAATAAAATGAGTATCAATGTATTTGTGGCTTGTTGTTTGTAAGGTTTTAGAGTCAAAGTCAAACTACACACATGAACACAATCCTGCACAGTGAAAAACTTCTTTAGTCAATGTTTGTTCTTACCTTTACCACCAATGATTGAATAACTACCATAAAACATGGTAAGAACATGTTTTATGGTTTTGCTTTACTTTTTCATGCATTGTTTATCTATTAAAGTTCATCTCCACGTGGAACACCTGTGGGAAGACAAAACAAATGCATCAAAATAGTTCAATCAACAACTCTACTTTTACCATAGCATGAAGATGTGTTTTGCATTTCACCATATTGAGAAGAAGACAGTTAAATCTCAGTTTTATTCCAGTCCAGGTTAAGTTCACTTTGTTGGGTGCTGTGCTGGTGATGCTGATAGAGAGTCTGCTTTTCCTCACAGAACTTATTTGTTGGACTAACAAAGTAATTACAAACAAAAAAACACAAACCTTTAGTAAACAAGCACAACTGGGAAGCTGCAGATTTTTCACAACCTGAAAAGTCTTTGCCTCACCACCCACTGGCCCTGAAGAACCATGATAAACCATTGAGAGGTCCCCAGTGTTTGGTTTCTGTCCCTTCTGGTGTAGACACATGATGATGTTCTCTGCCAGTGAAAACAACATCACTCTTGGTGACAGGTGATTTACACACTATTCTCTGTCTCATTCAAGTGAGACAGTGAGTGCAGAGGTTGATCTGGAGAAGAGAATCCTGGGAATCCTGCCCTCTAACGGGTTTCAAAGGGGAGGGTGAGGTGAGGGGTATTCAGCTGCAACATGACACTTCACCACTAGTGTTACGCCCCCTGGTGGCTCGGAGTGGGGCATAGCATAAATGCAACAGGTCTGGGGAAGTGAGGGTGCAGTCACACAAAATCCATGACACGATATAAGGCAAAATAAAGAATTTATTTAAACAAAGTAACACAGGGATCAACAAGGACTCTCAGTGGCACCAAAGAAAAGAACACAACAACCCCCCCCCCCCTTTACAGGTGCTTAGCACCAAAAAGTACAGCGGGTGGTGCTCACTTTAACCTGGGGTATTAACAAGAAGTAAACCTACGTGTGTGTTATATGTAGACCCCGGCATATCTTACCTGTCCTCATTGTCCCAGTGCGCACAACAAACAAACATTCACAAAGACAAAGACAAAGACAAAACAAAAGTAGGCGGCTAACATAATAAAGGTAAAACTAAAATCACTGAACCAGCAAACACCTAAGCTAAGCCAAACAAAACAAACAGAGCTCTGCCACAGCTCCACCCAAAATGCCTCTCTCTCGCTAAAAAAAAAACAAAGGACTATTTAAAGGGGAAGGGTTGCCTGTAGATCTGGACCAGGTGTG
>CM028858.1:24139362-24165089 GCA_016801935.1 Platichthys stellatus
TTCTTACACACACACATAGAGACACAGACATGCATACACACACACAACCACACACACACACACACATAGATACTCAGTATCACATGTGTGACAATTGTGATAAGTGCTGCTGCTGCTGTTGCCATCTTTGAAATATTGGAGTTTGTTAAATGAAGAATCATGAAATAACATTAACTTTATTTCTCTTTTGATAAATACTTAATGTAATTAAAGTATTTGTATTTCTGTGATTATTTGTGCATATGTATGTGAATACAGCTGGATTACTATAGCCTGTGCTCAAACTTAAAACCCTTCATTGTTTATTATATACTCATTAATATTGAATATTGAGATTATTAATATAACTTTTATCACTTAAGACTGATATTTTAAAGATTGACTCGTTGGTCCCTGTAACCAGGGTGGTGCCCCGCGACGATAAGCAATGATTTCAGATCTTATTATTCTTAATTGATAATTTTATTGTTTTCATTAATTATTTAACTATTATTAATGGATAACCGTATCATTTCTAATTAATTATTTTACTATTCTTAATTAATAGCTTTATAATTTTTTATGTTTTTAATAAATAATTTTTATTTTAATAATCATATTTCATGATTATTAATAATTAGCCAACGTCAAATCTACTCCTACTATTGCACAACAAATACAACAAGAACCTTTTGGGAATTAGAGTAAAGCTGTAATGAGGGAGGTCGTTTTCATGCTGTCCTTTGAGACACAAACCAAACTGTAAGAACTAACTGTCAACTTGTTTGAGCAACTAACAGTTTTTCAACATTATTAAATGCTGCTGGCGATTCATTGCAATGGGACAAAAACAACTGATAAAGATCAACAATTAGCATAGATGTGCAGATGACTTCAGCCAATGGGGTTGCGTCAGTGAATCTTCACAATGTGATTGGTGCCTCAGAGGCTGATGGGACATTGTGAACAGATTTAAAAAGACACAACTGTTGCCTCTGGAGGACAGTCACTGAGACGGTGAAGGACAGCAATGGCTCGTCTCACAACTCTTCTCTTTGCCATGTGGCTTGGTGAGTAGGCAGCAGTTCTCTCTGAGTTCTAGTTTCAACCTGTTTCAGTAAAGCAATGCATCACATTTCTGTCTTTTATCAAGGTGTGAAAGTGAAGCATTTTGTTACATGACCGAGTCTGACCAAGAAATACTGCTTCTTCTTTTTCTTTTGGTCAGATACTGTGATGAGATGTTGTTCTTTGTCTCATTCAGGTGTGACAGTGAGCACAGTGGTTGATCTGGAGAAGAGAATCCTAGGAGGTCATGAGTGTGGACAAGAGGAGCGTCTGCACCATGTCAAGCTGATATCCACAGGAAATACGAATTGTGCCGGCACTCTGATCAGTGACCAGTGGATTGTGACTGCAGCTCACTGCTTTGCGCCAGGACGGTGAGAAAGTGATAAAACTTTTACTTTAATGATCTGATGCACTGGTTATTCATGGTTTGATTTAAAACTCTGATTTATAACCAACAATATTTCAATATGACGTGTTGACTGTGATTAAGTGATGCTCAAACTTTTACCTGTAGGACGTTCAACGCATATATCGGCGAGCGTGCTGGTAGCCTTCAAGAAGTGAGAATCAAAGAGAAAGCTGAGATCTTCAACGACAGCAACGGCCAGGAACACGACCTCGCCTTAGTGAAGCTGCCTAAAGCAGTTGTAGGTGTCAAACCTGTAGGACTTCCTGACTGTCAACATCCTCCCAAGATGTGAGTTCTCATCCTTCCAGTGAACATTTGAAAATAAAAAGAATTAAGAAGAATTAACTACGTATGGTTTCAAAATATATTAATTTTTCATTGATTTTTTTACAGAGGTGCTAAGGTTCAGCTTGCAGGTCGAGGTAAGATTAATGTTATTGGATTATTTTTATAATCTTTTTTTTAATTGAGTTCTTGTTTTGTTAAGAGACAAATATTTAAATCAATCGGGTTTATCTTCATTAAATTCTTCAATGGCGAGTTCACTGGTAAAAACTTTTCTTCTCCTCAGAAAATGGTTCAGGATCTCTGGTCTGTGTTGATATGCACATTTCCGTCTGTAAGACTTACGAAACCTTGAAACATCAGCACTTCATCTGTACCCAGACACCTGCGTTGGGAGCCCATACCGTGAGTACACGTCTTCAAACTGTTTAGTTTCTTCTGCTTTAACAATTTTTCAATTGTTGGTTATGAATAAAAATAATAATTTGAGTAAGAAAGCGCAATAAATACATGTTTGTCTTTCACAGGGTGACTCTGGTGGAGGAGTGGTGTACCAGGACAAGATTTATGGTGTCATTTCAAAAGGTAATAGAGAAAATCCCGGTGGTCGGCCAATTCTTTCGATGGACCTCTGTTATGAACCATACAAACAGTGGATCGATAAGACCATCGACCAACCATGAGCAAATGCAGCTTTTCGTTGATGGTGAAATGTTCAGTTTTTAACAGACATTTCACAAAAGACTTTACAGTTGATGTCATTGTTCATTAAAATGTCCAGCTATAATTTGTAAACCCTTTATCATTTTCCCACAACCTTCAAAGGTTCACTGTGTACGATTTTGGAGAAAGCACCTATCCGCAGAAATTGAATCTAACATAATCCTAGTGATGTTTTCATTCGTGTGTTTCATCTAAATTGTATGAATTGTTGTTTTACTCACTCTAGAATTGGCCCTTTGGATTTAAATACTTTATAGTTACTTCAGGAGCGAGTCCTTTCTACAGAGGTCACCATGTTTTTTACAGTAGCCCAGACTGGACAAACTAAACACCTTTTGAGGTTTTATGACAACTGAAGTTACCCCAGGTCCTCTTACGTGTTTGAAAGGGGAGGGTGAGGTGAGGGGTATTAAGCTGCAACATGACACTTCACCACTAGATGTCACTAAATTCTACAAACTGAACCTTTTTAAGAAAATGTCAATCTGTAAAAAATAATGTTTTACATTGTCTTGTATGTAAATTCAACCGATTGTGTCTGTTTTTATAAATTCATTCTATTGGGGACAAACAAAATAAAACATAAACTACAAAAGGAGACACAGTAATCAACTGCTCTACTTTCACCAGTTCTGAAAATACAATGAACAATGTCACTTCCTTCTGTTCTGTCAACTGAAATAAAATAAGTATCATTTCATCTGTGTCAGTTGTTTTCATGTTTTCAGTTTCTAGTTTGTCAAGTCAGTTTTATACTTTTATTAAAGTTCTGCTTAATGTGAAATGTTTGTGGGGAGAACATCAACAAATGGGCTTTAATTATATCATGGATCATGAAAATGTGTTTTGTAATTCAGCCATATTAGAAAGAAAACAATACCATCCCTTTAAGAATCCATTAGACTTCCATGTTAAACCAGATAAAAGAGCTAATCCAGAATATATTTGACTGTCTTTAACATTTTGAGTAAAAGGCTTTAAAAAAAGCATTTTCAACAATTTCCCAGGTAATCATTCTATTATCGTGAGGAAAAAAAATATATGCATGTGAAGAGAAATGTTCAAATTACTCTGCAGTAGACACACAGGTTTTTATCGGCTCTGATCAGATGGAAACGTGACACCAGGGTGAACGTGATTATTTGGAAATTCTCTTGTAATGTTGACGTCAAACATTTCACCAGGGAAAAAAACTTTGAATTGAAATGAAACAGCAAAGTTACATTGAAGTTCAGATACACCTGCTGCACAGACGATAGTACCCAGTGCTTCATGTGTTATCACACCTTCAGGTAAATTCAGGACTCAAGTTGTAGTTGCATATCAGTTACTGAGTGAAATATTTCCTTCTGCTATTGAACTCATCATCACAGCAAGAGGAGATATTTGATCAAGAACCTGATAAACTAACTTTAACAAGAACCTTGTGTTTAATGTCTTATCTTCAGTTGAGACACACACACACACACATAGTTACTAAAGATTAAACTGGAAGCCACATCATTTGCAATGTAATGAAATGACTCAACAGCTGGTCAGACCTAACTTGTCTTTGTTTTTTTCAGCACTAAAAATGCACATGTATCCAGTAATTCTATTGGGGACAAAATAAATATCAAGTCCTTCTGTTCTGTCAACTGAAATAAAATGAAATAAAATAGTTTTTATGATTCCAGTTCCTTGTTTGTCGAGTCAGTTTTATACTTTCATTAAAGTTCTGCTCCATGTGAAATGTTTGTGGGGAGAACATCAACAACTGGGCTTTTATTATAGCATGGATAATGAAAATGTGTTTTGTAATTCAGCCATATTAGAAAGACAACCATACCATCACTTTAAGAATCCATTAGACTTCTGTGTTAATCCAGTTAAAGCAGGTAATCAAGAATTTATTTTACGGTCTTTAAGATTTTCAGTAAAGGCCTTTATAAAATCATTTTCACTAATTTCCCAGGTAATCATTCTATTATCAAAAAATTGGCATGTGTAGGGAATTGGTCAAATTACTCTGCAGTAGACACACAGGTTTTTATCGTCTCTGTTCAGCAGCGATCGAAACGTGTCACCAGGGTGAACGTGCTAATTTGGAAATTCTCGTTGCAATTGCGTCATCCAACATCTCACCAGGGAAAATAGATAGAGGCAATCTCGACTTACAATTGGAAAAGAGGCTTCTTCACACGCTTTACCCGATACCCGAATACTTTTGGTGTAAAAGACGTGTCATTGATCCTCTCTCAACCGGTCCCTCCACCATCCTTCGCTCCTCTCTCTCTACTCGTTCTCTCGTCTCATTTAACGTTTTATTTCCTTCCCCCTGTCTACACCTTCCTCTGGTCTTTCTTTCTAGGGGTCCTGAGCCCTGTTAATTTGTGCCCCCCTCTTAATAAACCAATGCCCACTTCCTGTTCCCACTCAGAATTCTCTTGTAACAACTGCTGATGTGTCGGCAGGTTAAATAAAGCTGTTCTTGCTCTTATACACCTTTGTGTTAAAGAGAGGGAGAGAAATGTATATGCAATCTTCATTCGCAGCGTGATCACCATCTACAGAACAACAGCTGACGTATACATGGAAATATGACTACAGGTTATATGTTGGTCCAATGAAATGTCTCAAAGATCTTTCTGTAAAATGGAAATGAAACAGCAGTTACAAGTTACCTTGAAGTTCAGATACACCTGCTGCACAGACGATAGTACCCAGGGCTTCATGTGTTATCACACCTTCAGGTAAATTCAGGACTCAAGTTGTAGTTGCATATCAGTTACTGAGTGAAATATTTCCTTCTGCTATTGAACTCATCATCACAGCAAGAGGAGATATTTGACCAAGAACCTGATAAACTAACTTTAACAAGAACCTTGTGTTTAATGTCTTATCTTCAGTTGAGACACACACACACACACACACACACACACACACACACACACACACACTCACACACACACACTTACTAAAGGTTAAACTGGAAGCCACATCATTTGCAATGTAATGAAATGACTCAGCAGCTGGTTCAGACCTAATTTGTCTTTGGTTCTTTCAACACTAAAAACTGCAGGTGTAATAATACAATACACCCAGAAACAAAATAAAAGCACTCTACTAGTCTGAGGAGGGAGGGGATGTAATTAAGTGGTTTCATATTAATTTCATATTAATTAGATTCATAGAATATTGAATTATGAACTAATAAGGAGGCGATTTCAATCAGAAGTGCAGCAGCCTCCATCACATCAAATAAATGATTCAACAAACTTTATTCTTTTAACTTGGATTAGACTGAATGAATTCAACACTCTTTCAACGGTGCCCTGAAAACACATCCATCTTTACAATAACATTTAAACAGCCTAACCCAAGATTATTTAGGATCAATGTAGTTAACCTGTTGGTTGGTCTTTCCAACAAAAGTTCAGTAGGTTATATAAATACTCATAGAATATGTTTCAGCTACATATAAAATACCTACAATATATACATTCTTTACAAGATCCCAAATTTGGGCCTCTTTGTCAGTTGAACTTCACAAGTTCTTCCTCTGTACCTACATATAAGTATTGATACATGATGTACTTGTACAGCATTAGTACAAATTATTACACTGTACGTTAATCTAAACTGTTATCCAAAAATTTGCATAGACGTGCAGATGACTTTAGCCAATGGGGATGCATCAGTGAATCTTCACCATGTGATTGGAGCCTCAGAGGCCGACGGGACATCCTGAACAGATTTAAAAAGACACAACTGTTGCCTCTGGAGGACAGACACTGAGACGGTGAAGTACAGCGATGGCTCGTCTCACAACTCTTCTCTTTGCCATGTGGCTTGGTGAGTAGGCAGCAGTTCTCTCTGTGTTCTAGTTTCAAACTGTTTCAGTAAAGCAATGCGTCACATGTCTTTTATCAAGGTGAGAAAGTGAAGCATTTTGTTACATGACCGGGTCTGACCAAGAAATACTGCTGCTGCTTCTTCTTCTTTTTGTCAGATACTGTGATGAGATGTTGTTCTCTGTCTCATTCAGGTGTGACAGTGAGCACAGTGGTTGATCTGGAGAAGAGAGTCTACGGAGGTCAAAAGTGTGGACCAAAGGAGCGTCTGTACCTCATTAGAAAAAAAATATGATATGTTGACTGTGATGTTAAAATGTTTACCTGTAGGACGTACACCGCGTATATAGGCGGCAATCCTGGTCCTGCTCAAGGAGTGGGAATCACAGATCCACCTAAGATCTTCAACGACGGCCAGCAACACGACCTCATGTTATTGAAGCTGCCTAAAGCAGTAGGTAACAAACCTGTAGGCCTTCCTGACTGTAAACATCGTCTCAAGATGTGAGTTCTCATCCTTCCAGTGAACATTTGAAAATAAAAACAAGTTAATTTACTACGTATAGTTTCAAACTATATTTTAATTAAATTTTTTGTTTCTTACAGAGGTGATACGGTTCAGATTGCAGGTCATGCTGAAAACACAGCTGGCCCAAAAAATGAAAGGAGTGAGATACATTTTATTGCATTATTTGTATTATCTTTTTTTCCTTGTGTTCTTAAGAGACAAATATTTCAATCAATCAGGTTTGACTTTGTCTTCATATAGTGTTGCTTATTTATACAAAAAACTCTCTTAGGTTCAATGTAGTTTATTAAAGTATCAATAAGTATAATAATATTCTAGTGGTGAGTTCACTGGTAAAATATTTTCTTCTCCTCAGTACCTGGTTCTCAAGACACTCTGCAATGTGCTAATTTGAGAATCACCGACTGTCAAGAGTTCAAAGACATGTTTCCTGGTGATTACCAAGCCAAACAACATGAGCACTGGATCTGTTACAGAGCACCTAGGGTGGATACATGTCCCGTGAGTACATGGCTTCTTACTTTGTTTCATTTCTTCAGCTATAAAAAGTTTCAATTGTTTGTTAAAAATAGAAATGTTAATGATTACAGAAACAAAATGCAATAAACACACGTATGTCTCTCACAGGGTGACTCTGGTGGAGGAGTGGTGTACAAGGACAAGATTTATGGTGTCCATGTAAGGGGTCATCCTAAAGAAGTCTGTGCTTCACCAGCTGTATTCATGGACCTCTGTTATCAGCCATACTTGAAGTGGATCAAGGATACTATCAAGCAACCATGAGCAAATGGTGCTTTTCTGGTTAATGGTGAAATGTTCAGTTATCTAACAGAAATTTTACATCTAAATTTACAGTTGATGTCTTTGTTCATTAAATCTTTAACTATCATGTTAATTCGTAAAATATTTGTTATAAATTTATATAGGAAATACAATTTGTAAAAATAAACAATTATGCATTTTCCCATATGTAAATTCTAAATATGGCTTCTGTTATCATACAGTCATTGTATTGGAAACAAAACTATAACTGTAGACATAATAATATTCTGTTCTTCTTTTACCAATATTAAGAAGAAAATTATAAATTTGACTTTCTTTTCCCAATGTTCTGTCAACTGAAATAAAATGAGTATCAATGCATTTGTGGCTTGCTGTTTGTAACTTTTTAGAGTCAAAGTCAAACTACACACATGAACACAATCCTGCACAGTGAAAAACTTCTTTAGTCAATGTTTGTTCTTACCTTTACCACCAATGTATTGAATGACTACCCTGCAGGACTGTGAGGAAAGAACATGTTCTCTGGATTTTCTTTACTTTTTCAAGCCTTGTTTTCCTATTTAAGTTCATCTCCACGTGGAACACCTATGGGAAGACAAAACAAGTTCATTAAAATAGTTCAATCAACAACTGCTTTTACCATAACATGAAGATGTGATTTGTATTTCACCATATTGAGAAGAAGACAGTAAAGTCACAAGTTTTATTCCAGCCCAGGTTAAGTTCACTTTGTTGGGTGCTGTGCTGGTGATGCTGGTAGATAGAGTCTGCTTTTCCTCACAGAACTTAGTTGTGGGACTTAGAAAGTAATTACAAACAGAAAACGCACAAACCTTTAGTAAAAAAGCACAACTGGGAAGTTTCAAATGTCTCACAACCTGAAAACTATGCCTCACCACCCACTGGTCCTGAAGAACCATGATAAACCACAGAGAGGTCCCCAGTGTTTGGTTTCTGCCTCTTCTGGTGTAGAAACATGATGATGATGTTCTCTGCCAGTGAAAACAACATCACTCTTGGTGACAGTTGATTTACACACTAATGAAAACATGTGAACTTCATATTCAGTTTACCCGATAGATCCCTGTAAACTTTTCCCGCTGAACCAGTTCATGGAGTGTAAGAGCAGTAACTGTTGGTAGGAATGGAAAACTCCCTTTGCATAAATGTGCACAGCTCCGCAGCCAATAGGATCATGTTGATAAGTGTTCGTGGTTTGACCGTCAGCTGCCACTGCTGAAACAGGAAGAAGGTGAACATATGAGAACAATGGCTCAGGTGATGCTTCCTCTCTATCTGCTTTGGCTCAGTAGAGTATTCAAATGCTTTCTATAAATTATACTGGTCACGCTTTGTTTTTACGATGCTGTGTTAAAGTAATTTTATAGTTTCACATTTGAATAGATTGAATCAGTTCCTGCATTTGTCTGAATGCAGCTCATCCTAAGTTTGGAGTCTGTATGCACAAGTTGAGCTATGAAACAATATCCTTATGTTCGTGCATGAAAATCTGATATTATCATCATCCATCCATCATCCTTCCATCCATCCATCCATCCATCCATCCATCCATCCATCCATCTGTCTCTTTTCAGTGGGACTGCCCTTCTTGTTCTTACAGACATCTTATTGATTAACCAAACTACCCAAAACTGATATAATTACAGTTATATTAAACAAGACTCCTGTTATCCAAGCACGACTGAGGGTAGAAATATTAATGGATGTTTAGTTTAATAGTGATTACGTTTACTTTTACTCGCAGTGTTTATTTCTTCTTGCATTGTCTAGCATTGTTTTCAACCACATTCGACCTGACTGCACATTTCAGGAAGCCTGCCTCGCTGGAACACATCATCAAGCATTGATCCGAACCGGAGAGCTGTCAGCCCAGCAATCAGCAAGTCGAGGATAATGTGGTTTGAAAAGGCTGCCCACCTCCCTGCTGCATACCAGGAGCCTCTGAGTAACACACCACTAAGAGGAGGCTTTACACTGCGGAGGAAGAGGAATTGATTCAATGCAGGGACATGTTTCTGTGATGAACACTTCCCACATCCATACCCATTGTAGTCAAACTGACTGTAAACTGACTTTGCAAGACGTGTTCATCTTATAAATACAGACCAATTACCCTGGGCTGCTGCTTGTGTCCTGCAAACATTAAAGCCCTGTATAGATCTATACAGGGCTTTAAAAAGGTACAGTGGTTAAGTGTAGATAAAACTTCACACAGTGCTCTTCTTCATGGACACAG
Organism: Platichthys stellatus; assembly: GCA_016801935.1. Taxonomy (NCBI): domain Eukaryota; kingdom Metazoa; phylum Chordata; class Actinopteri; order Pleuronectiformes; family Pleuronectidae; genus Platichthys; species Platichthys stellatus. The sequence continues at coordinate 24,149,232 of CM028858.1, forward strand.
CAGAATTACATTTCTTTAAACTAAAAACTAAAACCTACAATCCATCTTATTCATTCAGGAACAAACAGTTGAAGGATTTATGAGGTTAAGATAAATGTTTGAACACTTTTGGCCATTTACTGTTTTCTAAAAGTGTACTTCTCACGATATGGTGGTGCAGTTGCTGTGCATCTGATTGTGTATTCAACCCACACAGGATCATTCGTTCTCCCAGACACACACTTAAACCAATAATGAGCGATGTTGACCTTCATTTATTCCATTAATCAGTGTGTTTATCAGCCCGAACACAGGAGTCAGATTGATGCCACTGTCCCGGTGTCTCAGGCGAAGTGAGATGGATGATGTCTGAACCAGATGGTAGAAGTGTGAGCCGAGGCAGCGTGATGTTTGTGAGTCAGACACGTGCTGCTCATTCGTCTCACTGCTGCGGTGGTGCAGGTGATGATGATGATGATGATGATGATGATGCATGTGGTTTGTGGAGTTTGCATGTTCTCCCCGGCTGTGTCTGAAACCACTCCCTCTCTATTCCCTGCTTGACCATATAGTGACTTTTACATATAGATAACTAAACGCTGACGTCATTCTCACAGGATTTCGACGTACAACAACAAAAACCACAAATGTCTGCCGGTGGAGAATCCCACAGTAAAGGTTTATTTAACACTTAAACCAAAAAAAAAATATGAATGATCATCTTTAAATATAGAAATAAACTTGTTTCCTGCTGTTTGTGCTGCGCTGCCCTGCTTCTATTTACATCTGTACGACGTGTCACGACATTCAGACAACACCACAACAAGGCAAACACACTATGGTACACTACAGTGAGTGACTTCGGACACAGCCGCTGTGTGTCCTCGTAGGTTTTCTCCCACAATCCAATGGGGTTAGGGTTAATTGAAATGTTAATTGAAATCTCTTAATTGACACGAATGAGAAAGATAGTTGCAATACCCTGGCCTCCTGTCCCCCACCATGATGCTTGATGAGGATAATGTTAAAGATACAGATCTTTTATTTTCATATCACAACAAAGGATACATTAGTCAATAATTGTTAATTGAAAAACATTGTTCACTTCCCTACTTATACAAAACTATATCCTAATCCTTATTCTTAATCGTTAGCGCTCAACAGCTGAAGCACAAGACACCTTTATTCACTCTGGGCTCCAGAAGTGCTGTGTAACAAAAGCAGGAAGTTTGGATTCATTTACAATCTGTGATCTGGGTGATACACTCCAATGAAAGGGTCTTATCTTACAGAGATGTGGTAAATGCTGCTGCTGCGTATATATAATGAACTTTAAGATTCAGTCTTGCTGTACAGAGAGTATTGTACCATTTGTTTACAACTGCAAAAGCATGCTTGTTTGTTTTTTTCTTGTTGTTTCTCTTAGAAATATTACAGACATTTCAAATGTTCTTCTTAAAACCCGGGCTCAGCAGAATCTCTTCCTCTCGTCTCCCTGGTCCTGGAAGAATCTGTAAAAACAACAAAAACGACCAGATGAGGGGATGATGCTGATGCCTGACAGTCAGTGTATCAGTATATTGAAATATCAGCAGGGTGCAATCACGTCTTTAATTGCTATGGTAATGTAAAGAAAAACATGAAAAAGCTCAAACTTGGATCCTTTGTTTTTAATGTGGACTTTGTCATTCAGTTGTTAATGTTCCTCCTGTGGAGAAAAGGCTTATTGGTTTATGGCCTGTCACATTATTGCTGTGTTTTCCAGATCACTACATTATACATGTCCTCCACCTGACAAATTGAAAATCTGCCTTGAAAAGACAATTAATTAACCTAGTTCTGTGATTGCAACTTTTATTTCACACATCAAACGTGACACTGGAGAAATTCCTCGACGAGAACCAGCCTTTAGTTTCAGAGCTCACTCCAATGATATCTCACTCTCTGTCTTTGTCTTGTCAATTTGTGTGACTGACGTTTTCTTTCTCTTATAAGTTGTGTAGACTTCAGATCCAGGGTAAAGGAAATGAATGAAAGAACCATTGAGGATACTCCCACACTCTGCTCTGGCTTTGACCTTTTCAGTTTCTCACCCTTTACAGCAGTGAGCAGCCCTTCTTCTTGACCTTGGTGGGCTGGGGGCAGAGCACGGCCCGGATGGCCTCATCGAACACCGTCTTCAGGCCACGCTGGGTCAGAGCCGAGCACTCCAGGTATTTCACTGCGTCTGTACATGTAAACAAAACCACGCAGGTGAGGCAGAGGCATAGACAAGAATACTAGTGCATCTAAATGTGTGTTGTAGGCGTGTTGGAAAAGAAACGCTGCGTGACCCTTCATGACGACCACCACCGCCCCCTGGTGGCTGTCGTCAGCAGGAGTGAGAACCTCTGCCCACTCCAGTGAAAGGGGAACATGGACCAAACTTAAAAGTCAGAATGCAACTTCAACTGTTAAGGTTTCTGCCATAGGTTTGTTTGGGTGAAATGCCATGATGGGGTTTACAAACTAATCTTAATGGTACCAGTTGAGGCGGGACCAGGAAGTCAGTTGGCCTTGTTTTGTCTGTTTTTGCCTGTAATTCAATTATTTATTCATGCCTGTGTGTGTGGATTCTGACCATTATAAAATAAAAAAAAATCTGTCATTTGAGGGTAATAATCGACCATGTCCAATCCACTCACATGTGCTTACACTGTCCGTAGAGTCAATATCTCCACCGTTATGGCACCAGATCAACCACCATCAGAGACAAAGCTAATGTGTGGACCCCATTCTCACCACATCTACAGAGGCCACATTCAAACAAGACCTGAGAGAACCTCATCATCCACGTGGGACTGACCTATATCCTTTGCCAGAGCCAGGCCGTGAGGATAGGTGATCGGTGCGAGCTTCTTCTCCTTCAGCTTCTCGATAGTGTCCTTCTCGTCCCGCAGATCCAGCTTGGTGCCCACCAGGATGATGGGCGTGGAGGGGCAGTGGTGACGAACCTCCGGGTACCACTGGAATCACACGGAGTCAAACACAGCGGGGGGGGGGGGGGGGGGGGGGAGAAGAAGACGGGAGACGAGAAGAAAGAGGAGTATTGGAAAGAATAAGAAGTCAGTTCAGGGAGTTTTTAGGAATTGTCATGTAATAAAGGGGAACAATTTAAACATGTAAGAATGAGAAGAAGAAATGGCTGTAATTCAGTGTTCAGGCCCCAAGACGAAGTATTTTATTTTCAATCCTGTATCAATGTCTTTCTATCACCCAGTATCTCCCTTCTTTTTCCCTCTGATCTTTCCTTCACTTGTCCCTTTTCAACCCTCGGACGTCTGACTCTTCTCGTTTCCCCTTTTCATTCTCCCTCCATCCGTTTTCCTCAGTGAGCAAATTAAAGATCAGTATCGGATGGAGGAATTAAGTTGTTTATCTTTTAGCGCTCGCACACCAGCGACAGTCGTAGTTTTGGATTTGGCAAATCCAGGCTGAGGAGTGGTGTTCACACGTGTGACATGTGGGGGATTATGGGTAAAACCTCATGAATCATACTGCTTTTTTTTAGACTCAGTTTTTCCAACTGTCTCAAGGTGAAGAGCTGAAGTTTTAACCACTCCCTGATAGGAATTTCCGAGTAATCTTAATTCTGAAAGATTTCAGTCCTGATTTGAACTTGAATTATCTTGATTTAGCCAAAGGAAACATGTTCTGCTCATAATCAGGTTGATCATTCTAATTTGTGTTATTACTTGAGAAGGTTTACACTTCTTTCCTCAGACTGTCCATTGCTGCAGCTCCTCCTTTCAGCCTCTGTCTGAAACACTTGGTTTCAGCTCCTGTCTCTTTAACTACTTTAAATAACCTTTATATTTGGCTTTTCTCAAGCCTCTGAGATTTGACTCAAGAAATGAGGTGAATCTGTGTTTGTGTAATTTATCTTCTTTCACTTTTCATGTTTTCCTGTGGTGCATCAGTCATGAAATAAAAGATTTAATTTCCTTTTAATGCCACAAAATGTTTTTTGTTAAGCGCCACACCAATCTGTCTCCTCTTTTCTCTGGCTTGACCGTGCGTCATGTGATGCAGCACAGTGTGAATACAGTGTGATTGGTGATGGATGGACGTTGCGTGAACAGGAGGCTGCTAATCTATACTCCCCCGTGTCACTTCACTTTGATTTGCTCGACATTTAGATGCTCAGGCCGCTCGCTGTCGATACTCGTTAACCTCTACACACGAAAGACAAATGAGCTTTCTAAACCTGATTAAAGAAGGATTGTCAAGCTGTTTTTTTAAACTAGACAAAGTCTCAGAATTAAAGGCGGAACGATCTGGTATTGGGATCGGTTGCAGATGGCGATTTGAGGAAGTGAACACTTTCTGATATAATTTACTGTTTTTCTGAATTAACGAAAAGGCCGAGTTCAAAATGCAAAGAGAAGCTCTCATTGAGTGTGATCCAGTTTTATTTTGGTCTGAGACACTGAGAGATGCCAGGACTTTGGTCTCGTTAATTCAGAATCATGTGCAATATGTTTCTGTATGGACATACACGGATGTCACCATTCAAAGGGTTTCACAAGTACCCAGAAGATGTTGTCAATAAAACATGAAAAACACCCAATTAGAGAAACAGTGGTGGTTGTTGTCATGACCACATGACCTCATACTTCAGTCTCCTTGTGAAACCACATTAAAATTCAGCACATCTGGATTTTTTGTCCGGATGCACACTCAAATTGCTCATAAATATCAGTCCCCTTGGTTATCTTGGATATTTAGTGATTTGGAGAGTTTCATCTAGATCCACGTGTTCTTCCCTGAGAAATCCAAAGAAATGCTTTTCCCTCTATATGGAAGTTTCACCAGCGTTTTAGTTTTTTTATTACCTCCTCATAACCTGCTCCTCATTTTAAATTCCTTCCTCGCCGTTTCATCTTCATGGATCCACTTCTACCTCTCCAGCTCCTTGTTACCATGGCGACTTACTTTGGATTCACACAGAAGGACGTGAATCTCACTAAAAGTGAGTCTGATCAATATTCACAAAGCCCCCTCCCCCCCCCCCCCTTTGTCTTCCTAAAGGACGGACTGGGCTGAGTGAAGCTGTGCGACTGGTTTGGAGAGAGGTCAACAATGAGGGAGCTGCCGTTGAAGCTCGGCTCGTTGGAGCTCGTGCATGAAAGGGTTAACCTCGAGAGCTCTTCATTAGAGAGTGGCCCCGAACATGAAAGGTCTCGTCTCACGATGAAGCTAGCGTCTCCTCGTTAGCCCGCAGGGCGCTGAATAGGACTAAGCAGGAGTGGAACACGGAGGGGAGGATAGAAATAACAAGTCTATGACAGATGAAGTCAAACAGTCTCTGGATCCAGCTCCTGTTGTCCCCTGTTTTTACCATTATACATTTAAATATGTTAAATTAATGTTAAGGTCCAGTGTGTAAGATTTAGGTGGAAGGATCTATTGGAAGAAAACTGACTATGAAAATAATCCTGGTGATGTTTTCACGAGTGTGTTTCATCTAGATTGTACAAATTGTTGTTTTCTTGACCCTAGAACGGGACCTTTGTATTTAAATACTTTATATTAGAATAGTTTGTATTTACATCAGGAGCGGGTCCTCTCTGTGGAGGCAGCCATGTTTTTTTTACAGTAGCCCAGACTGGACAAACTAAACATTTGAAAGTTTTTATGACAACTGAAGGTTTCCACAGGTTCTCTTTCATGTTTGGAAGGGGAGGTTGATGTGAGGGGTGTTCAGCTGCAACATAATACTTCACCACTAGATATCACTAAATTCTAAACCATATACCTTTAAGTTTATGTAAATATTAAGTGAAGTTAACAGAAATAAGCTAATTTGATTGGTCCCAGACATTTAACATTCTAACAGATTTTTGTCATCAATTAAACAAAAAATGTATAAATTGACAGATGAGTTTTCAGGACGCTGGAAGTAGCGTTGCTGAGGGGGGTGCAGCACCCCTCACTGGCAAAGGGCTGCAACTGCATGTGTTGTAGCTTTAATGTAAATATAACTGTGATTTGAGAAAACAAAAATTAATTAGTTAGTTCATAACTTGTGTGACTTCAAGTAAATGTGGTTTGTTTGTTTGAATCATTGTGTGGTTCCCTCCCCCTCATTGTTCACCGGTCAGACACAGAATATCATAGATGACACATAATGTGGTGACGCACAAAGGATCAAGTTCTATCCAACAGTCTTGATTATTTAAAATACATGTAGGAAAAGAAGCAAGAATCCAGTTTCTTCCATGTGATACCAACAGTCAGGGATATTGATCAGCTCTATCTCGATATAGGATCTATAGATGTGTAGGTTTTAGGTGTAGAGACTCACCTTAGCTCTGACGTTCTCGTAGGAGGCCGGGCTCACCAGGGAGAAACAGATCAGGAACACATCCTGCAGGAAACAAGGGGAGGAGGAAGAGGAGAGATGATGAAGAGATACTGAAGATGAACAACGAGAAGGTGAAGATGAGATAGTTTGATTTCAAACTGACGCAGCCTGAGCAGGAATCGGTAAAACATATGGTTTTCATGATTTCTAATGTTTTTTTTTAAAAACCATTAAACTTATAGCAACGTGCTTCACTCCTCATCATCACTTGTGTCTCATGAGATTGATTTCTGTTTTCACTTCAACCGCCACGGAATAAATAACCACTCCATCTCCAAGACAACTGAGCAGGTGATAAAGGGACACATTTTGAGTGTCGGGGGGGGAATCAATACATTTTCTGGAATGAAGGACTCTTCACATGATTTCCTCTTGTTTCATAGAGAAACTGGAGAATACTCTCACACTGAAAAGTATCTCTCACAGATGTAGATATTGTTTATATGCACATTATATATACGCATGTGTGTGTGTGTGTGTGTGTGTTTGTGTGTGTTTCACTCATTTCCTTCATGCTGTTGAACATATCTCAATCTGTGTATTGATCTAGAAACTTCAAATCAAACTGAGACTGAGGATTTGATGCTGATGAGGTCCACAGCCGGGGGAAGGAAAACTCTGGAGAAACCACGTGAGTTACTAGAACAAATCACTCTGGGTTTCAGCTCGATCCAATAGCATCCTCCATAATCGTGAAAAGGCCTATTGCATATTTTCACCTGTCGATAAATATCTGTGCAATTCATTTCTGCTTCCTGCTATGCTACTGTCACATCTCCCTTTACTAAGCTCTACATGAAATTCCTATCTGTGTGTTTCCGCTTCCTGAGTAACTTCTCATCTTTTATTGTCTTGTCTGTCCCTGTCTTTCAATTTAATGACTCCCTACATCCATCCATCCATCTATGAGTGTGTGCGTGTGCGTGTGTGTGAGTGTGTGTGTACCGTCTGTGGGTAGGACAGCGGGCGGAGCCTGTCGTAGTCTTCCTGTCCAGCTGTATCCCACAGGCCCAGGTTGACTGGTTTGCTGTCCACCATCACATTAGCCGAGTAGTTGTCAAAGCTGTGGGGAGCCAGAAGGTCAGAGGTCGATCAATCAGCCGCCTCCAGAGTCACACAGTCATTTAAAGGAGGATTCCAAACCATCAATCATTTGATTCATAATACAGATGTCACAGTGGGCTCTTAGAATAACACTGAGAGCAGGAGCTGGTTATTAGAGAAGCTCATTAAAAACTGTGAGTTTCTTTCTTATTGAAAATAACCACAGAGTCTGTGATGCTAACGCAGCACTGCCTCCATGTGGAAACACTGGAACACAACTCATCTGCTGTGTGTTTGTGTGTCTGTGACTGTGTGTGTGTTAATACCATGTAAAGACCAATGTAGCTGAACTATAATCGCTATTATTATGATTATTATTGTTATTAGCTGACACCTACAGTTATATGACCAAATCCCTGTTTAAGAGGATTTTTTTAAAATGTCAAGCATAAGTTCAATTTCTGTTTAAATAATACATCTACATACTTTTTTTTCTTTACCTAACTGTATTTAATTTTTTTATCTATTTCATGAAAATATTTTTGATCATAATAATAATTTGGATTTATATAAAAACCTTTTTCATGGCACCAAGTTTCCTTCAGACAGTAAAAAACAAAAAAGGTCTGAAATGAAATATTTTTCAGGCGACTTTTAAGGAGTTCTACTTAAAACTATATATAAATATTACTCACATCACCTTTATTAAATAAGGTTGTTATTTAATTTCTTCCTAAAAAGATTGAATTATTGCAAACGCTCTGTCTTTACTGTAGCTGCCGGGGTTTAATCAGGCTGCTGCCAGTCTGAACCTGTCAGACATCTGCACGTGCACTGTGTGTGTGTGTGTGTGTGTGTGTGTGTGTGTGTGTTTGTGTGTGGGAGGCGATATTAAGACATGTGCAATGCATGTGTGTTCATAATGCTAAATCCTTGTCAGTGCAGCTACATATTTAATTGATGTAATTTTACTGTTTTTCATTTACATTCACACACAGAGAGAGAGAGAGAGAGAGAGAGAGAGAGAGAGAGACAGCACGTGTGTGTGTATTTCTGTGTGTGTGTGTGTGTGTGTGTCATACTCACACAGTAGGAATGTATTCCCCGGGGAAGGCATTGGTTGTGTAGCTGATGAGGAGACATGTTTTTCCGACAGCTCTGAATCAAACAAGTAAAAACACATTTTTTTGATGAAGACAAAAACAACGTCTGAGGCCATGAAGTCTGAAGCAAGAGAGAGAGAGAGAGAGAGAGGGAGGGACACAATCTTTGTTCCACCTCCAAAATATCTCTATATATAATTAACAACAGTATATAACATAATGAGACTATGTTTCACTCTGTTCTTCATTTTGAAGCATCGAGCAGCGACAGGAAATGATGCAACACGTGCACCGACAGACTCACACTGACTTCAAAATGCAGCTGCCGCTCAACTGTGAGCGGCCCGTCCCTTCCACTTAGTGCAATGCATTGTGGGTCGTTTTTAGTCAGGCACACGCACTGACATCTCTGAGTTTAGGCCCCGACTGGTCCACAGGGCGTCACAGGTCAACTCTGGTTTGGATTTTAGGATTCCATCAGTTCTTCCACAGCGAGGAAGAGCCGATCAAACAAGTACCGACTGGCCTCGCTCTTATTTTGTTCCAGAGCTTTGCTGCCAGAGTTTCAACCACATCACCAGAACTCGTCTCCACACACACACACACACACACACAAACACACACACACACACACAGAGAAATGCATCTCCAGCAGGGGAAGCTCATCTCTAAACTGTGTAATCTCCAGCTCAGGAACCCAAATCCCCAAATGTTCTGCTAGTGGTTTGTCTGTAAGGTTGACATTTACCTGCAGATTCTCAAGTTTATAATAAAAAGCTTAAATTGCAGGTTAATCTGTTTTATAGATGAATATTTAAATTCAAGATAAAGCTCCTGGATTTGGCTCAACTCTTTGTCGATGGATGACTTCTGTAGTTTTTAGTTTTGCAGTTTTTTAGGATCAAGACTTTGTTTGAACGACGACAGTGAGAGGTCAAAAGTAAAGTTTGTATTATTAGGACTGGGGAGTGTGTTCTGTCACAAGTATAGACATACCAGTGTGTGTGTGTGTGTCTTCTGTGGTTGTGTGTTAGCGATAAAAAGGAACTGATCTGTTTCATAAGCGGAAAACAGGAACCAGCAAAATTAAAGAAGAAGAAAAAACCCGTCCCGGTCTGATCTCTCTCTGTATATTTCTATATATATAATTAACAACAGTATATAACATAATGAGACTATGTTTCACTCTGTTCTTCATTTTGAAGCACCGAGCAGCGACAGGAAATGATGCAACACGTGCACCGACAGACTCACACTATGACTTCAAAATGCAGCTGCCGCTCAACTGTGATCGGCCCGTCCCTTCCTCTTGGTGCAATGCATTGTGGGTCATTTTTCATAAGGCACACGCACTGACATCTCTGAGTTTAGGCCCCGACTGGTCCACAGGGCGTCACAGGTCAACTCTGGTTTGGATTTTAAGATTCCATCAGTTCTTCCACAGCGAGGAAGAGCCGATCAAACAAGTACCGACTGGCCTCGCTCTTATTTTGTTCCAGAGCTTTGCTGCCAGAGTTTCAACCACATCACCGGAACTCATCTCCACACACACACACACACACAAACACACACACACACACACACACACACACACACACACACACACACACACACACACACACACACACAAAGACAAATGCATCTCCAGCAGGGGAAGCTCATCTCTAAACTGTGTAATCTCCAGCTCAGGAACCCAAATCCCCAAATGTTCTGCTAGTGGTTTGTCTGTAAAGTTGAAATTTACCTGCAGACTCTCAAGTTTATAATAAAAAGCTTAGATTACAGGTTAATCGGTTTTATAGATGAATATTTAAATTCAAGATAAATCTCCTGGATTTGGCTCAACTCTTTGTCGATGGATGACTTCTGTAGTTTTTAGTTTTGCAGTTTTTTAGGATCAAGACTTTGTTTGAACGACGACAGTGAGAGGTCAAAAGTAAAGTTTGTATTATTAGGACTGGGGAGTGTGTTCTGTCACAAGTATAGACATACCAGTGTGTGTGTGTGTGTCTTCTGTGGTTGTGTGTTAGCGATAAAAAGGAAGTGATCTGTTTCATAAGCGGAAAACAGGAACCAGCAAAATTAAAGAAGAAGAAAAAACCCGTCCCGGTCTGATCTCTCTCTGTCCGCTCTCTATCTGGTTTTCCATCAAGATTCCTCTCCTCCTCTCACACCATCCCTCGTTATCTGCTTTTATCTCAGCCATCTCTTCAGAGGAGACTCATTCTCGCTCCGTCACTGTTTCCGTCTCGTTTTCATCTCCTCTTCCTTGTTTCTGTCTTCGGGTTCAGCTTCTTGGTTCGTCAGCATCGCGTCTAAACACAGCTTATCTTCATTTTGTGCATTTTCTGTTCGAGACACCCCCGTATTCCTCCGCTTGGTTCAGTCCCAAAAAAATACAGGATGCAGGCAACAAATCAGATCATGTTTGTTTCCATGAAAGTAGATTTATATATTTTTATCTTTGACCTTAAAGCAGCTTCATTAAAATGAGTTTGATGGTAGATCAGTTAAAAAGACTTAGAAGTTATTAAAAACAAGAGTTTATCTCGGATGTTCAGCAGGAAGCTTTTGAAATATGAAGAGTTCTGAACAGAGTTTGGTCGATAGCAGCAGCTCTTCTGGTTCAGGAAGCCGGGGATTATGGGTAATACCTCCTTCATGTTGTTGATATGACACGACTCTTCTCTTTTTCTTTATCAGCTTGATCAATCTCTTCAGAGAAGCTGCATCATGTTCACAAAGTTTGAATGTTCCAAAGCAAAACTACAATTCATCCAAAAAGCCAAATAATACGACAATGTTTAAATACAATAAAACTTTCTTTTCCTTCTTATTTTATCGCCTCGTCATTTCAGCCAATGGGAACATTTCTTTTTGGGGGGGGGACACACTAGTATTTAAAATACTGTGATGTTATTTAGCTTTTTGGTTAATTTGAGTTTGCCAGCATGAGATTGTTTGTGTGTTACGAGATTTTAAAATCAGAGTTTAATGCCTTTAGTCACAAGTTATTGTTGACCCATCCATAGATCCATTAACATGGACGTGTGACACAAGGTTTGATCTCTCAGCAGCTCCCTGTGAGAGAACTGTCTTTCTATAACTTCCTCCTCTCTCTCTGGTAACAGCAGCTTCACGTCTCTTCGGTCTCACAGGGAGACGTGGACACGTGTTCACACACAAACAGCAGCAGGGGATGAAGTCTCTCTGCTGGCTCAACAAAATTCAACTTCTTTGTTTGGTGGAAATCCCCAAATGACACAAATAAAGTCAAAAGCTGCTTCTATATTTATAAGCAATGACTTGTCACGCAAACACCGGCTACAACTGAAAAGTGTTCTGGATGCTCTCAGAAGTTCTGCATGGTCGGTTCTGTGAAGCTCCTTCATGGGTTTTCAACTTGAATCTGAATTTATTTTTTTGTCATCGAACAATTTCAGAAAACAGTGAAATTACTACTTTCTACTGCGATTGTCCAGATGTGCACAGCTGTGGATGAATAAATCAATGAGGAGTGGTGTCTCACAGACAAAACACGTTAGTTCAGGTTGGACAAAGATCGATGTCCTGGTCAAATTTACTTAAACATGTTGTTCATGAATATTTAAAACCACAACAGGATTATTCCTTAAACTTAACCAAGTGCTCTGAACTTCTAAAAAACATTTATGATGCTGTCCTAACTCAAAATAGATCAAAAATTCAGATGGAAACTAAAATATCTGTCAACAATTCACTAGTTTTTAGAACAATTTCAATCTGGTCGTATTTAGGTTTCCCACCAAAACATATCAGGTGTTAATTAATTTAAAATGTAACTTTTAGGAGATTGGATAAATTCTGAGATGAAACACCTTCATTTCCACGACCACTAGAGGGATTTGTCACTTTAACATAATGCTTCTTTTTTGGGGGGAACTTTGCAACTCTCTTTTAGTGTGTTCACCTCATTAAGTCATGAAAGCTTAACTTTATAGTTTTAAATCACAGTGTCACATTCGACGCAGACAGGAAGCTCAACACACACAGTCCTGTAAAGCCTACGCCCGGTAAATGTCTAATTTAATTTATCGATCACGCCGCAGCAACGACTTCCCCACTTCCGCCATCACGACAAATGACACTGCTGCTCCACCTTAAAGGACAGAGAGTGTGTAGAAGTTTGAATCTTCTGAATCTTTAGACGGGGCAGAAGGTTTTTAATTCTAAGGAGTTTAACAACCTCCAGCTTTAACAATGTCCCTTTTCTTTTTCTGGTTTAATCTACTGGTTTCTCTTCTGGAGCTCCTCTTTCTTCTTTGGTTTGTCCATCTGCAGTGAAGAGCCTCTGCTCGGAGCCGGCGCTGCGTTACTGCATTTCCCTGCATGTCGTGGCCTGTTCTCCTCATCAGGCCCCATCACTGTGAATCAGCGCTGTCAAACACACGCCTACAGCCTGACACGTCTCCCCGGACACACTCTGTTCTCTCATGAGTTTTGAAGAGTCCAGGAGTTTTTGTCTTTTAGCAAACACATTAAAACACAAGTTGAACACAATCTATGAAGAGGAAAACCCCCTCAGCTCTGAGGCCAAGGCCCCAAACGGCCCCATCACACCCCGGCCGAGTTAACACCTCAAGATTCGACATCTTTCACGGCATCTTGATTCAAGTTACAGCAAAGAAGGTAGAGTTGAAGATTAATAAATGTCGTACCCATCTCCCACGACCACACACTTGATCGCCTGCATCCTGTTCCGCTCGGCTTCGTCTCTGCTCGCTGACAGAAACACACTCGGAGGGGAAGGTGCAGACACGACAGGAAACTGTTACCTCCCTCGCTCCCCTCCCTCTGCTGCCTCTCTTTCTTCCTCCCTCGCTCTCTCTCTCTCTCTCTATCTCTCTGTCTATCTCTCTCTCTCCCTTCACTTCTGCACTCATCGCTCCTTCCTGTGTTGCGTTGTGTTTGTGTTTGTGTGTTGTCTCCTAATCAGCACAACTTGTGTCATCGGCGTGCGAGGTGGTGTAAAGTACACTACAAGTGGGACGGAAGAAGTTGCAACAGGTCGAAGGTGTGAAACTGGACGTGAAGGGTTTCGTAAGGGGGAAGGAGTTGAAGGGCTTTTTTTGAAACTTCCTCCTTTTGCAATCATATGCACACTCACACGCCAACACAGTAACACACACAAACACACACACACACACACACATAGCAGTGTCTCCATGACTACACAGGACAGTGCGTTGATTTCCTGGAGACCAACTCTAACCTCAACCATAGTTTCTACACGTTTAAACTGAACTGTAATCAAACCGACACCTCAAAAAGTGTCTTCAGCTTAAAGACGTACATTATGTGGACTCACTTTTTGTCCCCATATGGAAGACAAATGTGTGTGTGTGTGTGTGTATAAATAGCTTTAGGTCCCCACAACATGAGCAATACCTGCAACAGTACCAAAACAAGCCACACAAATGCACACACACATGTCTGACCTTGTAGTTGAGTTTAAAGGGTTAAGGTTTAATTCCCATTGAGATAAGAGATTAAAAATTTGCCTGTTGCAATGTTAAATTATGAATTATCTGAATTCATAGCAGATTCAAATGGGTTCTTTGACCAGAACCACATCCCTCCACCAAGTGTGTAGTTAAAAAATAAGTTGATTCACTTTTTTTAAATCAAAGAAAGTAACAGAACCACGGTGACGAACCTTCTTCACCAAACACACAGACATAAAGTTTGTTATAAGTAGTTTAGGGCTTTAATTTGCACATAATAAAGTGACAATTGTTGAAAATGTATTATTGCAACACACAAACGTTCACAACACATATCTTATTTATTTACATTTCATATACGCACAATACTCTGCACTTTAACTCCTTTTTTTGCACTTCTGGTTAAACGCTAAACTGCATTTCGTTGTATAAGTACTTGTACTGTGCAATGACAATAAAGTTTAATCTAATCTAATCTAATCTAATAACTGTGATGTCCTTCCGCTTCCACTAGAGGGCGCGTCAGCATAATTTTTGCTTTTAAATGTCACTTGCTTGTGTCGTCACCTCTACTGGAATCGAACGTTTTCAAATGTCAAGTCCGCCCCAGTCGGTTCACCACACAGAGACGAGAGGGAGGAGGATCTCTTCTTCAAAATAAAATGATCCGAGCTGCAGTTGCAGGATGAATTACTTGTGTCCGCTCCGTGTTTACCTCACATGTGACGTGAGGCCAGGATTTCCAAACTCACTTCCTGGCCTCCGCTGTGTTTTGCAATGAGCTTCATCGTGCGAACAGATTTCTAAACACTTTGTGTCACTTCCACACCGGACGACGTTTCAATCTGACGTCTACAGAAACACCCAATGTTCCAAAACTAAGAATTACAAGTCCCAGTCATTTAGCTACCTGTGTTGGTTCTCATGTTACTGTGAGTTAAACATTTTCTCCACCAGGATTTGTTTTAAGAGACTAGAACCAATGTCCTGTTGACTCAAGCCTCCACCATTGATGTAGATTCAGTTCCTCCAGGTTTTTGTGATATAATGCATTCACAGAAATATAAATTCACTTCATCTGTGAGTCTGAGTGAGCATTTGTGCAAACTTTGAAATGATTTCCTCCGGGCGTTGTCAAGATACCACGTTCACAAGTCAACAAAGATGTGTTGAGGTCACAGTGACCTTTAACCTTTGACAAATTCTAATTAGTTCATCTACGAGTGCAAGTCGATATTTTTGCCAAACAGCTGTGTCTGATGTGGAGGGGCAAAAAAGAAGGTTAGTCCATTTAATAACACTTTTATTTTGAAGGAGCCACTCCTTGTCATTATTTCTGGCTTTGAGCTGACGTGAGCTTTAGGTTGTGATGGACGGGGGGGAGAGGTGGAGTCACAACAGAACATCTCCTTCAGACTGAGCTGTGAGCTGAGGCTGCGTCCTCTCACCTCTCTTCACATCTCACTGCCTGGGAGTCGGGACTTTTATTTTATCTTATTTTCTTGGATATAAATGACTGATTGGCAAATGGGTAAGACCTGATTTCCTCTTGTTGTCTTTTGAGTATTGCATGTATTGTATTTTTGATTCCCACAAAAACATTTAGCATTTTTTATATATGTCTATGTTCTAAAAATAATGTTTGACTTTTTATTTCTCTAGTAGTAAGAGATTGTTGTTTTATGACTTTCTATAATTCAGCTTGTCTTTTATATTTATCCCTACTGTGAGTGAGATGTTTATGATCCTGTAAACTTTCATCTGCTTCATAATTTAGAAACAACTCAAAGAAAATTAGAAATTAGAAATAAAGTGAACCAGCAGCTGTTTGATGATTTAGGTT
>CM028858.1:24165570-24182696 GCA_016801935.1 Platichthys stellatus
TTGGATGCACAGTTCTTAGTTTTCTTCTTCTCAGGGTTTGACATGTTGTGGTTTAACGATGCTCGACTCACACGCCACTGAAACAGGGAAGAGACATTCACACAGTCGCAGATCTCTGATAAGATAAAAACAGAAGTTGATGTCTTTAAATGTCTGCTCACCGTCCCACCGCTAAAAGTCCAACTGTCACATAACAGCTTCTAGACAAATTATTGAAATGAGCAGTTTGACAACTCACTGTGCGGGGGGGGGGATTGGGCAGGTCCTGTGGTCACATGCATCTTTAAAACCAAACAGTTCACATGTCTCTGCTGTCCCACACCCTTTTTCTCAACTTTGCATTTGAGAATGTTTACGTCAACACTTTCCAAGACTTTGTTTTTACTCATCATGAAAACCACTTCATCGCGCGACAGAATGAATTACCACACGTGGCTGTAGGGGGCGCTGTTGCTCAGGGACAATTACGTAATGTAGTGTTGCTTTAAAATAACAGATGTTGAGGTGCAGATTTTCTCACTCCAGTATTTTGAGTATTTTAGTAATATTTTCTATTATTTAACGTTACTTTTTTAAGTATAAGAACCAGTATTGCACACAGTGAGCATCCAAGAGCAACAGGAGAAATCAGTTTGGTAGTTTGATGATTCTTAGACTTTTAATGTTTGAACCTTTTGACTTTTATGACTTTTCACCTATGGACTCGTGTGTGGACTCAGAGTTTCCTCTGGTTTAGTCTTTGTCTGCACTTTGAGGTCCTCTATCCTGTTTTATTTTGAAACTTCTGTCCTTGTGTATCTCTTACTTTACTTCCTGATTTCTCCCCCGGTCGTCTGTGTCACTTTGTCTGTTTTCATGTTTGGATTGAGTCAGTTCCATTAGGTCTCATTTTGCGTTTCCTAGACCTCCTGATTGAACTGATTTGAAAAATATTTAAGACTCAAATTAATTCTGTCACAAACGTCTGGATTTTACTTTGTGACTCTGCCTCTATCAGGAGACTCAGTTTCTCCTGCAGAACAATGACCACATGGAAACATTGATATTGATGTTAGTATTATCAGTTGTGGAGATAAACCCAGAAACACTTGTATCGTGATGAGTCTGTTCTCATTTCGACTGTTTGAGGTCTTTTTTAATCCACTCGTCACCACTGACCTGCATCTATTTTAATATGTACTTCAGTGCTCATGTCCTAAATGTGGAAACCACGACATCTTCCACAGAATCATTTCCCACCTATGATGACGTTATCTGTAAATACACATTACACTGATCCAGGAACTATTCACATTATCTCACTGTCAAAAAAAAACACTTTTACTCTTTGTTAAAAGGTTTAAGACTTTGTGAGGCAGACAGTTATTAATGATATCCCAAAGTCCAGATGTTTCCCAGACAGCATACAGATGTGGGCCACTTCAGGTAGGGATGCAGAACATCTGGCCTCCTTGTGAATTAGCAGGTGGGGATCAAATACTCTAAAAGAAATGGGCCTATTCTGCAAACTTCTCTCTCGGTAAGAAGTTGAAGTGACCCATATAGCACAGAACAGATCCAGACCATTCTTGGCCCCCTCTGGTTGAACTGTGGTATTGCACTAGCTCACCTGTGGCCCAGATGTGCCATCATTCCATGCGGTATGTGGCCAAGATGTGGGATAAAAACTGTTTTGCTATGTGGGTTGTGACCATTGTGTTCTACAATTTCTAAATTTGAAATGTGAAATTCTCATTTTGCCAACAAGGTAGGAAAATATGTTTTGGGAAATACACAGCGGGGAGAACTTATAGGAATGTTTTAGAAACACCAAACTTTCAATATATTAATATATCAGTTTCTCACACTTAATGTGTTGTATGTTTTACACAAGGAGAAAACGTTTTGTACATTTTTGTTCAAAAAAGTTTAGATCATTCTTGGGGGCATTTCACCATCATTGGTTGGACGGTGTTGTGAAATATCAAAAAAAGAACTGGTGAAGTTTATTGTGAAATGTATAATATTCCTGTATGTGTGAAATAAGGGAAGACGTGCAGCAAAGTAAGGGGTTGGAATTGAACCTGTGGCCAATGGAGGACGACTCCAGCCTCCGTACGACAGATTAAAACGATCAATCAGTGTATAATGAGGACGTCAAAGTGCATTTCATCATTATTGTATCTGATGTTAAAAATGTTATGTTTGTCATATGTGAGGAACTGGCTCTTACTCATTTTGAGGAAGTTGACTTCCTGACGATCTGTTTCATGTTTTTGTTCCAATTTGTCTTTTTTCACCAGTTTCCTCAGATTTTACAGAAGATGAGAAGATGGAGCTCGAGGGCATCAAGACGCACAAGGAGGACCTTCTGGACGATATCCAGGTAACGCACGTCCACGCAAATATAGCATAGAGTGTAAGTAGAGATGTAGTGAAGCCAAAACGTCTTGATTGCCCCCTGGTGGCTGGTTGCATTGTCAATCAAAGGACATGGGCCAAACTGAAAAGTCGATGGCCTATCCTTCACAATAATGCTTGTGAGTGGAAAAAGTGTCTTGTCCTCCTGTTGATACCCGTTTCTTTGTCTTCCTCCCTGTCCAGAAGCTAAAGATGGAGATAGACAGCGTGATGGCGGACATACTCAGCTTTGAGTCTACAGAGGAAAAGTGAGTTTGGGTCGGGAACACCCCTGCACCTGTTTGAACATCTGCATTTATATATATAGAACCCACAGTCAACCCTCCATTTACACTGGTTCGTTTTCTAATGTCCCCCGACCACAAGGCCCCGCCTCCTGGTGTGTTTTCTATTAGTGGAGTTTCTTTCTTTGTCTTTTCTGAGTAATTGAAACCTTTTCCTGGGATTCTCAGTTCGTCTTTTATAGAAAATACAGCATTTGTTCTTTTAATCTCATCTAAAGTGAGGAAACGTTTGTGAAGATAAAACTGAGGGATTAAAGACAAGGCAATTTTATTTAAAAAGTTCCTTTTTTACAAAGAAGTCGATTCAAGATCGATAAGAAAACCAAATAGTCTGAAAGAACAATAAAAGCTTCTCTCATAAATGTAATGATTCAACAGCACCGTGATAAAACAACTTTAAATTCACTCCAAACTTTATTTACATTTTACTTTATTCTCCTTAATATCAGTCACCTGAAAAAAATGTCATCAAGATCCATGATTTATTCTCTCAATGTTAATGATCCACCCGCAATTGGTTCATTCTCGACCCAAACCTCATCCTTCCACCAAGTTTAGTTGAAAACGGTTGAGTAGTCGTTGTGTAATCCTGCAAACAGACAAACAAACAAACAACACAATAAGTTTTAGTTAATAAGCCGAGGTAATGATCTCCATTTTATTTTTAATCATCATTTCATTTAATATGAGTGTGGGGTTTATTCATTGTTATTCTTCCTTGTTACTTTTCCTGCAGCAAAACAATAGAGAAGAGCAAACTGTTCTCAAACGGGAGGAAGAAATTCAACATGGACCCGAAAAAGGTGAGCAGGAGTGTGTTTTTTTTTGTGTTACCTGATCAGCTCTCGCTCGTCACCGTGTGGACTTCCTCTCTCTCCACCACACTGAAGGTGTCAGTCTGTGAAATGACGCTGAATCGAGCCCTTCACGCGGTTTCAGTGGTTTCGGCTCCAGCTCGTCACTGTTGTCTTTGCAACAACGCATTCAAAATAAAAGCATGACGGTTTTCCTTTACTGGAAACAGAAGGGTATTCCGAGCTGAGGTTGGTTTCTGAGGTTCACCTGAACTTTATGCATGATGGAGATTTTCACTCGTCACCTCGGAACCCTGTGGCACAGAGGAAAGAGGAAGAGACATCGAATTTAAGGAATTGGGATAAAAAAAAAGTTGCAAATTCGCTCATTTTTACCAACCGGAGATGAGATCATTGTGAAACCGCAGCAGAGTATTTCTGAAGCACCACATCATAAAGTGAGCGTGCTAATTCTGTCTGCAAGTTGCACATGAAACGTGCATGGAGGTTTAATTTGCTTGCTTGCAGGGCATCAGTTACCTGGTGGAGAACAAGCTGCTGGACGGGAGTGCTCAGCCCATCGCTGAGTTCCTCTACAAGGAGGAGGGACTCAACAAGACGGCCATTGGAGAATTCCTTGGAGAGAGGTGAGGAAGAGGAGGAGGAGGTGGGAAGTCGAGTATTGTGAGGAGGAATAAAAATGGTAGTGAGCAGGATGAAAGGGAAGAGGATGGAAGAGGTTTGGAGAAACGTTGAAGAGGGAAGAGGATGAATAAATATCAAATAGATGAAGGAGGGAGAGATGAATGATGAGAGGAAAGAAAAGCAAAGGGAAGGAGGAACCTCATAGAAGGAGGAATGAGAAGGGAGGGAAACAGGTTGTAGGAGGAGGGATTGTAAAGGCAGGTTCCAACAAGGTGAAACTTTCCTCTGGTTTCATGTGTCTCCTTCCTCCTTCCTCCCTCCTCCTCCTCCTCCTCCTCCTCCCTCCTCCTCCTCCTCCCCCTCCTCCTCCCCCTCCTCCTCCTCTTCCTCCTCCCACTCCTCCTCCTCCTCCTCCTCTGCCCTACAGGGAGGAGCTCCACCTGCAGACCCTGAAGGCCTATGTGGAGCTGCACGAGTTCTCCGACCTCAACCTGGTCCAGGCCCTCAGGTCAGTGCTCAACTATCTCAATCTTTAGTTACTGAATCAACAGGAAACGTCTCAAACAGCTGGATGTTATCAGTTATGACCTCACTGAGGGTCAAAGTAAAGCTGCTTCTACTTGAATTAAACAAAACAAATATTTTACAAAACAGCAACATGTCAGATAACATGTAACAACAAGTTTACAAAACACGACACATTTCACTAAACAGAATATTAGAAAACAATCTTTCACAAATACATTTAAGACATTAGAACATTTATACAAAATACAAAAACAACGTCACTGACACACTTTGTGTTTTGTGAAATGTTGTGTTTCATATATCTCCAGTTTGTGATGCAGGATCTCTGGTAACTCATCAGGGTCATAATGAAAAACATGAAATATCTCCAAGGCTGATTGAAAAGCATTTAAAGTAGAAGGAAGAAGAGTTTTAAATAAATCCTCCAAGAACATTTGTTCTAATGCATAAAACTTCAGGAGTTTCATGAAATGAGTGGAAAGAAAAAGGAATTGAATTATTTACAATATACTGTCCAGCTGCAGCACACACACACACACACACACACACACACACACACACACACACACACACACACACACACACACACACACACACACACACACACACTCTCTCCAGACACTCGTGTCAAGCACCTGAATAAACAGGATTTGTGTTGTGTTGTGCACGTGACAGACAGTTTCTGTGGAGCTTCCGTCTGCCTGGTGAAGCCCAGAAGATCGACCGCATGATGGAGGCCTTCGCCACACGCTACTGCGACTGCAACACTCACGTCTTCCAGTCGACTGGTGAGTGCACGTGTCCACTTCCTCTACCGGACTCTGTGTGTGTGTATGTGTGTGTGTGTGTGTGAGTATGACGGTAAAACGGAAACTTTCAGACTTTCAATTCTTCATATCACTCCAGACTTGTCTCATCTGTACTAACTGTATTCATGTGAACTAAAGTAGAGCATCATATGTTTATTTTATACATCCTCTTACTCTTTGTGTGTGTGTGTGTGTGTGTGTGTGTGTGTGTGTATCTTGTACAACACCAGACACGTGCTACATCCTGTCCTTTGCCATAATCATGCTCAACACCAGCCTCCACAACCCCAACGTGAAGGACAAGACCACGCTGGAGCGTTTCTTCTCCATGAACAGAGGCATCAACAACGGAGAGGATCTGCCCAACGATCTGCTCACGGTGAGAACTTCCAGCCAATCACTGGAACCTACAATAATAATAATAGTGGGAATTGATTATCTGCACCTATTGGTATAAAGGCTGAGTACATCCAGACTAAAACTATGAATTCTAATAATGTCACCTTTATACTATCATTTGAAATACAAACAAGAGTAAACTTCATTGATTGACTGATTGAAATGGTTTGAATCCGTCTTCTTTGGACATATTTAGACTTTACTTGTATTTCTTTTCCTCTGATTGGTATCAAGGTCAAGACATTTCTGATATTTGACCTTTTCACTTCTTTTCTACTCAGAAACTCTACGAAAGCATTCGCACCGAACCCTTCAAGATCCCAGAGGACGACGGGAACGATCTGACTCACACTTTCTTCAACCCCGACAGAGAAGGCTGGCTGTTAAAACTCGGTAACACGGCTCTCCTGAATACGTTTTAATGGATTGTTATGAACAGATGGTTGAAGTGATGTAAATCCCCCACAAACCACAACATCTTCAACCCATAGAGCTGCAGATTGAAACCATGAACTCGACAGGTGGTTTAGATGTGCTTCTCGACACTCTGCTACATTACTTCTCAGACTAAGGTTTAAAAACAGGAAGTACTGAGAAACTGACCCAACAGTGGAATATACCCTTGCGGTTGTGTACGTAAACCAACACAGATGTTTGACTTCTTTCTAAAGTGTGTATTTTGTTTTTGTCTGTGATAAACTGACGCAGCTTTTTAAGTTTGTTATTTTCCACTGACAAAAATAACAACTTTTTCGTGGCTGTGTCTCCAGGAGGCCGAGTGAAGACGTGGAAGAGGCGATGGTTCATCCTGACCGACAACTGCCTCTACTACTTTGAGCACACCACTGTAAGCTTGCTCCTCTTCATTCACCTCCGAGTACAGCATATCTGAAAGTCTTTAGTATGCCTCCACACAGGCGACCCCCATTCAGTTATCTGGATATATGCAATTTACTTGAGAACACAATATCTCAAAAACGACTTTAAAGAATATCTTCAAACCTGATACAAAACTTCAAGTTGGACTCAAAGAGGAATGTGTTAAAATGTGGTTGTCAAAGCTCAAAGGTCAAGGTCACTATGATCTCACAAAGAACACGTGTTGCCTTGTGAACACGATATCTCAACAACACATTGAGGGGATTTCTTCCAATTCGGTACAAAGGTTCACTTGGACTCACAGATGAACTGATATGAATTTGGAAATCCAAGGTCATGGTTCAAGGTCACTGTTGCCTCACAAAACATGTTCCTCCAGAAGATACGTCAAGTCTGCTTTAAGATTATTTCTTCCTATCTAAACCAGTTGTCTGGAGTCTTGGTGGTGGAGGCATACAACCACAAAGGGGGTGTTTCATTTCAAACCATTTTCACAGTTTTTTCCACCAGTCAGTTGAAGGGGGTCCTCAATGAGAGTTATTTGAACAAACGAAGTTCAAAAGTCTTGTGGTATATAATTGAGTCATTTGATGAAAACCCTCTGGGGGAGAGATAGCGACGGTGCATGTTTGTCTTGTAACGTTCGATTCAACCACAGCCGGAGGTAGTAGATATGAAACCAAAACTTAACCAGAGGTGATCAGAAAATGCTCACAAGCTGGTACTTGAAAGTCATGAAGATCTGTCTGTTAATCACATGTCACAGGTACAAAACATTGTAGTCGTTTAACATAGTGTTATTTTTTTTAATTTCAGTAAAGGTTTGAGTTGTTAAGTTTCAGGTTCTGCCCAATATCACCAATGTACCTCAAGTGTCTAACATTCTGTCCTCAGACACACTGGCTCTGCTGCTTCTTTTCTTTTCTTGATGAAAATTATATTTTTACCCTCAGCTCCTCCTTCTTTTCCTCCTGACTCACTCCATCTCTTTTTAATCTGTCTGCAGGATAAAGAGCCCAGAGGCATCATCCCTCTGGAGAACCTGTGTGTGAGGGAAGTGCCATATCCTCGCAAACCGGTGAGTTCCTGCCATGGACTGTGAATAAAGATGGACGACATGACAGCTCACCAAAAGTGAAGCCATATCGTCCAGTGGCTTGCTGCAGCATAGGTCATAAACCTGTGCAGACTCTGGCTCTAAATGATACCAAAAAAACAAGATGGCAGCGCCCGTGTCTAGGATATTTTGGCTTCGAGTTCAGGAAGCTTCAAGTCTATGGAAACTGTCTATGGTTCCTGCCAGATGTGTTTTCTTTCATCACAAACATGTTAAAAAAAAGATAATAACACCTGTTTGATATATCAGCAGAGAGATGTATAAATTGTGATTCTGGTTTCGTCTAGTACTGTCTGGAGCTGTTCAACCCCAACAGTCGAGGGCAGAAGATCAAAGCCTGTAAAACAGAGACGGACGGCCGAGTGGTGGAGGGCAAACATCAGTCGTACACCATCTGTGCCCCCGGCGCCGAGGAGAGGGACTCCTGGATCGAGGCCATCAGGTCATATCACACACATGCTGTACACAATTGCGTAAACATCAACACAAACAACACTAGAGCATAATGAGCCACATCAGAAAACATCTGCAGCCTTGTTTGAATGTGAGAAGCTTCGTCCCCTTATCAGTTATTACATCTTATTGAGAGCGACTCTACATGAAGAAGCACAACTTCTCACCTCTGTGGTTTGAAAAGTCGAGTAAACATCTGTCCACACCCAACATCACAGCTGGGTGAAGTCAAGTGTGGCTTGTTCTGCTTGAGACCACATCCACTTGTTATGGATGAGTTCTCGTACTCTAGTTAAAAGTGTTCTGTGTTAACGTGGCCACTAGTTGGCAGTAAAACCAAGATCATACATCAGTGTATAGTTACATAACAATATGTTTTTTACACAATGCCTGTTAAGTTTTTGCAATAAAAGATATTACTTCTGCCTTGAGCATAAACCTTAGTGGCTAAAACTAGTTTGTCTGAATGAGTAGGAAATATTCAGATCATCATACAGACTGAACTTACACAAGTCTGTAGTGTCAGTAGTTCCTCCACTATGTTCACAAGCGAGCTGTTAATTTTCCATCTGTCATTTAATGCTATAGATAAAACAACATAAGTTATTGTCACGGTATTATTTTCATTATTAGCAATATTAAATTTGTCCTATGAGGGTCAAAAATGTCCTCACAATCCACAAGATGTTTTAAAACTGAAGCAGGTCCTCACATAGATGGAAATTCACACACAAACACTCCATCAACATACACACACACACACACACGCACACACACACACACGCACACACACACACACGTCCTCTCTCTCTCTCTCTCTCTCTCTCTCTCTCTCTCTCTCTCTCTCTCTCTCTCTCTCTCTCTCTCTCTATCTGTCTCTCTCGCTCTCTTAAACACCAAAAGTTATTTTGTGTAGTATTTCTGCATCGGCGTCTTCATAACAACCTTCTTTTTTGTTTTTACTTCAAACAGAGCGAGTATCACCAAGGATCCGTTCTACGACTTGGTCTCAGTCCGTAAGAGGAAGGTGATAAACCAGGCGCCGCAGAACTGAGCCGTCCGCTGCCCCCCATGGACACTTACTGAACTGCACCGGAGAGGGATCTGACCACTCTCAGTTGTTTTGAACACTTTGAACTGAGCTGAGCGACGGCTGGAGACACGACGGCGCAGACTGAGCTCATTCAGGCTAAAAGAGGGACTTCTCTTTCCACTTCCCTTTTGGCAGCCGGTGGTATTCAGTGTCAAACGGTGAAACAACGATGACTCATTCACGTAGCGCTCATCGTCAACCAGACAAGCCACAAAGAAACTGAACAGGCTGAAGATGCTTGCTGGGATGTGCTGTGGAGTTTATATCGACCATCAGTAGAAGAGGTTTCTCTGAGTTGTTCAAGTTCTCAGCTTCTTCACGGCTCCCAGAAGATTTAAAAATGGACAATTGTAAATAAACCAATATTTTCATTGTTTTTTTCAGAAATCTTACAGCTTTGCTTTTGTTCCTTGAGTCATTTTGAGTTTCCTGACGTTTTATGACGTTTGGTGTCATCTGAAGAAACTCGTGTATAAAATGCTTCAGGTTTGCAGAAATGGTTTCATGTATTTTCAAACTTTATGATACTTTATAACGTGCCACAGGATTTACCTTGAAATGCATACGCCTGCATTTTCTTTTGTATTCCAAAGTGCAATAGGTCTAACATGCATTACGTCATTAGTCTTTGAAACTTCAGCAAAATCTACCTTGTAATTATTCTGTGTGTCATATTCTCATTAAATAATTATTTAATAAAAACAAGGTTTCAGGTGTGTTGACATGTGTGAGTGGACGTTGTGTTGGACAGCTGTTTTTTCACTTCAACACACCTCGAAACCATGAGACCACACCTCACTTCCTCATATTCACAGTTCCTGTGCGACTGAACTACAGATGGTTCGTCACTGTTTTAGGTCCCAAGGAAACATTTCCCTGGTTGTTTTTCTCAAATTACAGCACGTGTCTGTATTTACATGTGTGCTGACTTTTTGCAGCGAATGTGTTGTAAAATGAATGAAGTTGTTTACTTATTTTGAGCGTGTGTTTTTTTTATATTTGCAGTGGGTAGAGCTCTCTCAGACAACGTAGAAAAAAACCTTTCTACCAACCACCAACTTTAAACTTTTAGCAACCACAGAAGTTTTCACCATAACGTGTCCAAAAGCTGTTTATTAAAATACTGCATCTGCAAAAACAGTTCTTCAAAGAAAAGATCCTTTAAGTTCAGTTTATTCGTCTTTGACTTTCCCTGAGGACTGCAACAGCTCAACAGATTCACAAGAGTTATGATGCTCACTGCCTCTCGTAATAATAATACTGCTATAACTACTTTTACTACTACTAGTAGTACTACTACTACTAGTAATAATAATAACAAAGACAAACTTTGTATTAATAGCACCTTTCATACAAACAAATTCAACTCAATATGCTTTACTTACAAAATAGATACAAATAAAGTCCTGTTAATTTAAATGAAATCATGTTAAAATGTATTTCTTGCCATACACCATGTAGTTTGGTCCAATCTGTATCCTGAGATGGTGTTTACGTAATATTACAGCATAATCTCTCTGAACTGAGATCTAACCCCCGATTCCTTTATGTTTGTGACCCGACCAGGAAGAATTTTAATTTACAGCTTATATAAAATACTGATGCCTCCTTGGAAGGAAAATGAAGATTCAACTATCTGAAGTGTGTAAGTAAAACTCGACTGTTAATTTGTGCGAGCATGCTACTTCCTGCTGCAGCTCTGACTTCCTGTTTCTGTGTTGCACCACATCCCACTTGCACATCCTCTAGCATCACCTCCCCCTCCTGTAACTGAGCTCAACCATGAGTTCCTCTCAGGCCTGTGGTTCCTCTCAGAACTGTTGGCAAAGACCCAGACGAGAGCAGCAGACAGGAGCAGAGCGCCAGCTAGTGGTGAGTACAAGCAGTGCAGTGATTACATTCCCATCTTACATGTTGTACAATTGTAATACTGTCTTTCACCACCAGGTTGAGCTGCAGTCAAAGTAATGTGTTTGACTAGTAATGAAACAGCCAGTCCAGCTCCAATCATTTTTAAATGTGACACTATATTATTTTACTTGACTGAACTCATTTTCAGTTTGGAACCGATGAACAATCCAAATATTTAACACATCTTATTTTGGCGGTTATAAGGTTTTTCTTATCTGCATCCATTTAATGCACAATCAGGTGCAGAGATAGATATTAAAATAAACTTTCATTTGCAGATAAATGACCTTACAGACAAACAGTAAAGGTTTGGCTGAAGTGTTTAATTTATAAACTCAGACAAATCTTTACATTCCAACAGCTGAAGAAGAATTGTGCAAACTTTTCATTTTGTGCACTTAAATGTGCAATGCTCACAGTGTCCACAAGGGGAAGGAGAACAACCTAAATCTCTAAAGTCCTAAAGTTTCATGAGAAACAAGAGGCAGCCAACCTGGCAACAGATATCCCATGATGCTTTGCACATTATATTCTGTATTAGGCTCTAAACATGAAAACAGCACCTGGTGAATTATCCGTTTATTGGCTCTTTCCTGAAGGCACTGGATGAAATACAATACTGCACAATCCAAGATGAGGTATGTCTCAGGGACGTCCTGTCCTGCTCCATGTTGAGACTGTGGACAAGTTCACCTCAGGACGCTTTACACTTGTTTTTGTCTCTCTTCAGACCTGGATGAAAAAAACAACACAACAAGGACAAAATTACAACGAGAGATTTGAGGCGTGAGACAGTTATTATGTGGAATTCATGAGGATCCAGAGGATTACATCATGTGGCCATTATTGAATAAGAAGTTAATTTGCTGAGAGAGTTAGTTTAAATCATTTCAAATACAACTTGTGATCCTTTGTCACCACTTTGTTTTATCAGCAAACAAGAGATTCATGGTCCCTATTTGTAGAAAACATGAAATGATTTTATTAAATTGTCTTGTCACTCGTCTGATCTACGTCTTGTCCCTTTAAGCCGAGTTCCCACAACACGATTTTCAGCCAGATTTGCCATTTACAGAAGAGCCAGCAAAGGCCCTCTATCATCGCTCTATCAGCAGTTACCGATCGCTCTGTGCAAACTCCTCAGAGACACGATTAGAGACACTAACGGTGAAAAATCGACTCAGAGTTTGAAATCAACTCCAGCCAATCAGGATGGGATGAAGGTGGTGGAGCTACACGGGAGATGCCCCCTTGATTTTCTACACTGCACACGTCTGTAATCAGGAAAATCAGGCAATCATCATGTGTGTGAGGGACAGAGCCACAAAGACTCAGTGTGACTCGTCCACTGAAGAGTTTCACCTCCGTCAGCTTGACTCCCGATCACAAGACAACGAGTTCTGCCTTCTGAACTTAGTTGTGTAGCGATTAAAGGTCGGGAAACAATGGACAAAATCATGTGTCAATCTTTACACTAATCCACTTGTGACTGACTTACTCTCGGTGTCCTGTGTGGAGTTGACTGTTTGCTGGGACTCTGTCCTCTGGACCTTCTTCCCCCTCCACTTAGAGGGCCTCTTCACCATCACCTTGAAGTCGTCCTGCGTCTCATCGGTCTGACTGGTTTCTGTGGGTGAGGGGCACGGGCTGTTATCTGGAAGCTTTCTGGACGACTTCTTGAATAAGCTCCTCCATAAGTTCTTCTTGTCCTGCGCCTTGTGTCCCTTGAAGATCTCACTCGGGGCCTCGGCGGGGAACGGGGACAACCGATCCAGCCTCTCACTGCTGGTCACTCCGGTCTCCTGCTCCAGCTCCTCAGGGGACTTGCATCGAATCGTCCCCCTCTTAGTTCTCGCATCCTGCAGAGACACAGCTGGACGTATGGGGTCCCCCATCGCCAGCGAGTACTTGGGGTTGTAGTATTTATGCGCAGGCACCTCGATTTTGTCATTCCGTGAATCCCCTAACGTGACCTGGAAGCGGGAGGTGGTGGCAGGTAGAGGTGGACGTTTGGTCCCAGCCTTGGACGGGAGCGTGCCGGTGGTGCCAGCAGCAGGCGGGCTGACGTGGAACTCCTTGTAGAGGTCCATCTTCTCAGAGATGGCGTACAGCTCCCGGAAGTCCTGGTCAAAGAAGTCCACCACTTGACCCGTCATCACAGTGATCATGGTCCGGTCCATACGAGCTGAAGACCAGGAGAAGCTGAGACAGAGAGAGACGCCTGTTATCAACTTTAATACATCCTCACTGGTCCGTTAAACAAACATCACGCGTTAAAATCATAATATAATTCAGTTTATTAAACACAACTCACAACCTCAGTGTGAGTGTGGTGTACACGTGTGTGTAATTGTGTGTCATCATGACAAAATGTGGTCCTGGAGACTCATTCACACTATTGCAGGAATCACAGAGGAGGTACTGACAGCTTTGGCAGTTGTTTATATGTCTGTGGTGCACGACTGAGTTTTAGGGCCATTCTGAAATGCCTGATATTTTAAATTAAGTCATACTATCATAAGAATAGAGTCATAATATTATCAGAATAAAGAAAGAAATATTTTTAAAGGAATAAGAAGAGTTTGACTTTAGAGACGTTTGATGTAGTTTTATTTTACTAAAGTAATCAAGATGCTTTCTAGCAAGATCTGTGGCCTAAAATGAAAGTGTATTCTTAGTTATTATATATACATTTTTTTATTATATTTAATATTTGATATTTATCTCAGTCTGTGTTTTTTGTGTTGTCTTTTAAGTGACAAACAGAGCAACTATTATTAAATCTCACTATAACATTCAGAATGAACCAAATACAACAATTCCAACATATATTCCCTTACCAGTAGTCAGAAAAGAAGGCACTACACACACACACACACACACACACACACACACACAGACACACAAACTCACCTGTAGGTGCCGAACACGACTTTGTCTCCGTCCACCAACATGTACTTGTTACAGAGGGAACCCGGCAATCTGCCGAACGACAAACAGAACCCGATCCCCTGCAGGGTTCTGGTTCTGATGTTCTGCCACAGAAAGAAAGCACAGGCAGCAAAGTCATGTTGTTGAATTCAAGTCATTTGTTTTTACAGGAATCATCTGAACACATATTACTTCAAAGCTGATTTCATGACTTTAGATTAATTTGGGGATTTTAGTCTGAAATTGACTTCTTGTCATCTTTAGGAATAAAGCGCTGAGTCACCTCTTTGATAATGACACTTATTTGTTTTATAGAAACTTTATCTGTCATATGTTTGAACTCTTCCCATTTGCATTTGAATGTTAAGATTAAAATTAGAATTATTAAAACTACAAGTTGCTTATGAGATCATTTTCATAAGCTGCCTTCTTTCATTTTCTTTCTGACTTTTTACACAACAGTTTAAACAAAGGTCATTGTTGAAGTTTTGCTTGCTTATCTTTATCTGTACAAAAACAAATGAACCTTTGAACCTTGTAATGCACTGCGGTGGTTGTGAAACACGTCTGTGCCACAGTCATCCTCTTACCCGAAGGTGCTGTGAGCCGATCTGCAGCCTGGAGCACATGTCCAGGAAGTGCGGCACCCCTTGGTGGTCCAACAGGATGTAGACGGAGACGGAGCGTCGCGAGGCCGCCTCCATCAGGTCCTGAAGGATCTGCACGTCTGTGAGCATGTCCATCACTATCGCTATCACCTGCAGGGGGGGGGGGGAGGCAAAGAGCTGTGATTAATGTGTGTTGGTGGGAAGATGAAGGATTTGCTGCTTAATTTCATTTGGCTAAATTATTGTTAAAAAACATTAATGTCCTCGACCAAGCAGGTTGTGTCTTCACGTGAGTTTGTTGTTAGTTTGCAGGAATATGTAAAAACTACTCAGCCTCTTTCCATGAGGTGTTTGTGAAGAGGTGGGTTTACTTGTTTGTTGTTACGACTTGAGATGGCGTTCACATGAACTTTCCGAGGCGGAACAAATTTCCCCATTATTCCAACTCTGCATGAACGCACAATAGCGTGGCGTTGATCGACAAAGATTCTTTGGCGGGAGATCAAGAATCTGGGAAGCCACCCCCAGGCCAGCGGCACATGCGGTGAGGACCGGGGACGGAATGATCGCTGGCACACACACCAGGAAGTGAACACAAAATAACTAAGAAGGAAATAATCTTCCTTATGAGTTTTGTTTCTCGAGTTATGGCCAAAAATGTGACTTTGACCTTTTGACCTTTTGAGTTGGCCGTCGAGGCCTAGAGGACGTTTGTCCCGAGTTTGAAGAAGAGAGATCGAGTTCATATGATTTGTGAGGTCACAGGGACCTTGACCTCTGACCTGTGAAATAACAGACTGGATATAAAAATGGACATAGACTAGAACCTGTGTTCTCTCCAACCACCAGCAGAGGGCGACCCCTTAAACCAAACTTGAACTTAATGAAACATCTGGAATAAATTTGGAGATTGAAAATGTTTCAATTGATTTAAATGGAGGGTTGTAACATATCCTATGTTTGATGGGTAAAGCAAAACACAAGTTGACTGTTTAGTTTCTAAACTGTAGAATAGCAGTGAAGAGAGTTCTGTGTGGACATGTTCAGTCTGAGCAGAGCAGGCGTGGGAAACCTGAATCATTCCACTGTTCCACTGTTCCACTGTTCCCTGGAAAAAGAAAGGTTCTCAACAAATGTCCCTGTGTTGTGCAGAAAAAAGGCCTGCTGCTGTTTCCACTCGTTCACTGAGTGGACGTGGGAGGGGGACGACGAGACGAGCTGAGACGTGTGGACACAGGAGACGCTGCTTCAGAGAGACGGCTCAGCACCGAGCAACACCACAGACTAATTAAATCAAAAAACGAAAGAGCATGTTGGTGCCTGGAGAACTGGTTCGTCAGCGTGTGTGTGTGTGTGTGGTGCTTTTATCTTTCAGGGTAGCTCTCTATCTCCCTGGAAAGAGCTGGGTGGTTTGTTACATTCCACACAAACCACAACAACCTGCTGCTTATTTATTCATCCAACGTCTTCCTTTACTCACAGAAAAATACCAAAATATGTATATGTATTATTAAGTTATGTTCGCAGAGAGCTGACAGGTTGAAATATTTCCGAAAGAGTAAGTTTACCAGTGAATGTAAACAACTGGGAAGGAGGAGCGACCAGGAAGTAACGTGTATACACGTAAACACAAATGTGAATTCTAAAAATAACTTTTTCTAAGGTAGGCAAAAGAGAAATGCAAATTGTTTCACCGCTTTCAAAACTTCTGAGCAGAGCTGGGAAGTAACACAGTACTAATACTTCATGACTGTACTTCAGATGTGTTTTCAGGTGTCTGTACTTTAAGAGTACTTGTCTGTACTTAGATCTAAACAGAAAAGAACAAAAACTGAAATCAGTGTTTATTGTATTCAAATCAAAGTGTCAGTTAGAGTCTCAGTCGGTAGAAATGACCTTCAGAGGGAAACTTTGTTTACTTTGAGAAACATCTTCAGAGACCTTTACTTTTTATGTCTGTACTTCTGCTGGAGTTAAGAATGTGTGAACTTTCTGCCGGCTCTGCTTCTGAGGCACAGTGTGACGTAGTCGCACACAATGAAGAAGTGACGGAGCGGAAGATAAATAGAAACATCAAAGAAGGAATGCACAGACACAGAAGAAAGAGAGTGGGGGAGGGAGAGGAGGGACAAAGAGGAGTTATGTAATAAGGCTACTGCAGGTATTTGAAAAGACGAATGCGTCGTCCTCCCTGACCCAGTTTTAAAGGGGCAGAGACTGGGAGCAGGGGGGGGGGGGGGGGGAGGAAGTAAAAGATGGAGGGCGGGGGGGGAAC
>CM028858.1:24201219-24211558 GCA_016801935.1 Platichthys stellatus
CTGTTGTTTGAATGATATTGCTTTTATCATTAAATTATATCTGTTAAAGGGATACTCCACTCAAAATGTGTCTCTCCTTGAGTATGAAACCCTCTAGTACAGTAGTTTTGAATGATTCCTATAAAACAGTTTGTAGTTTGCTGCATGTTGAATTAGCAATCTCCTCTCATGTGTCAGGATTATTTAGTTTAGCCAGAACGGTATATTTATTTTGAATAGAATAGGTATTTTATTTGACTGTGGGAAAAGTTGACTATGTTGTGAGTGTTTCACACATTATTTATCTGTGGATGTTTTTCTTGTTTGAAGTCACAGACGAGAGCAGCAGCTACTATGAGTGTAATTGCAGCAGCCAGTGGATTTGTTGTCCTTCTTCTCACTGTGACAGGTACTGTACCTCTACATTCATGTTGTCACTCTATTTTACACTCAGACTTCTGATTCACCTGAAGTGAGTTTGAGAAAGAAAAATATAAATGAACCATTCATTCATTTTCAGATCACCACCTGTAAAGTGATGCAGTAAGAAAATATATGAAGGAATAATCATCAGTGTTATTTTGTATCTTTGTTTAGAAGTTTCTATCGTCAAAAGTCTGAAACATGTTATTATTATTATTATTATCATCATTACTGAGTTCCTCTCCTCTCGAAGCAGGACTTGTCATCAGTGTGTGGAGTCATTAGTTGAAATGCTATGGAATCCTGCTCATGGAAATGTTTATTTTCTACAGAAAGTAATGTGATAGAAATTTTACTATTAGGGCAATGATTGATATGAGGAACTACTTTGATGTTTAGAAAGATAACAAATGTCTCCCTGAGAAGTCAGGGTTGCACTCAAACTGATGTTATATGACTTCCTCAATGACAGGGTCACCTAACAAAGACTTAACAGCACGGGGGATTTGTGGTTGCAAACATTGGGAAAGGGATCTTGCAAACAGATATTACATTCCAGGGGTCTGGGAAAGAGTAGGTGACAGGATATTGCTCACCTATTACTTCACATCAAAGAGGTTGATGGATAACATTTGTTTCCTCTCTAGGAGGGGCTTGGAGATGTATAAAGTGCTGCTTTTCTTGTATGTGATTGCTCATTGTATGAAATCTATCACATGGTCTTGTACATTGATGCCCATCTGCAGATGTAGAATAAACTTCCAGAAAGACCTTGTAATGACTTGTGCTTGATTATTGAGAAATTCCCATGACAGTAAAAAGTAAAGTAAGTGTTCTCTGGTGTCGTTATGAATCTGATTCTCTGTGTTACAGTGGTACAGTGTGAGAATGGCTGGGATGTGAGTTACACTTCTACTGAGATCTGTGCCTTCAGAGGATCAACAGTGGACATTACCTGTACCTACACATACCCATCCACATTTAATAACCATGATACTACAGTTCAGGAGACTTTCTGGTTCATTCAAGAGAGTAATGGGATTCACGTTGATCTAAGGACTGATCCGGAGTATTCAGGTCGTGTGGAGAATCTCTGTGGAAACAACAAGTGCACTCTGAGAATCTCTAACCTGAGAGAGAGAGACTCAGCTGTGTACAAGTTCAGGTTTACAACAAACCAACCTACTGGGAGTTTAACTGGTTCAGCTGGAGTCACTCTGTCTGTCACAGGTAACATTTACATCTGAACATTCATTCATTTATTTCCTACATCTTGTTTGGTTCACTTGAGTGTGTGTGTGCACTTTTATATGCATGTGTGTGTTGTCAGTTTGGACTAAAATTAATTCCTCATTCTCACACACAGATTTGCATGTGCAGGTGAGCAGATCAGTGAAGTATGAGTCTTATAACACCGTGTATGCAGAGCTCAGGTGTCAGAGCAGTTGTCGTCGTCCTGATCATCTGAACTACGTCTGGTACAAGAATCAACAGAAGACGGAGGAAGGAGCATCTTATTCAAGTTATTTTCAATCTGAAGACAGAGTTTCCTGTGCTGTTAAAGGACTCGAGGATTTCCGCTCTCCGTCAATGTGTGAGTTTAATCTACAGTATTTCACTATCAGCACCATCTGCTGGAGTATTTGAGATAATGCATTGTATCATAACTTCATTTGTCTTTAAATACTTTTTTCTGCATGGGCACATTGAACTCTAGGGATACTACTGTCAGTACTGACAAACTAGTGTAGTACTAGTACTAGTATTCTGTTTGTGTAAATATAGATGGAATACATGACTGTTCCCCAGAAGTGAAGCCAAAGCATCATGATCGCCCCCTGGTGGCTGGCTGCAGTATAGAACATGCATCCTGTCTCCTCCATGTTAGTGGGAAGGACATGGATCAATATAAAAAGTCAAATACTTTTTTCTCAAAGATGGTTTGTGTCATTTAAGGTCGTTCTTATCAAACTCTATTGTTCATGTTTTTCAATAGCTTGGTTTTAATTTGTTATTTGATGATATGAAAATAAGATTAAACTTCATGATTGATTACTGAGGCTGACTCAGGATTGGTCGAGCTCATGTATGGGTGGGACCTTGATACTGTGGCTCCATCTCCGGATCACTACTGTGCAGACTGTGGTTCCAAATGTGAAAGATGGCAGCGTTGGTATCAAGGATATTTTGGCTTCATTTCTGGAGAGTGGGAGGAAGTGGAGACGTGTCGTCCATCTTGGTCGACTCTGCATAAAAGACACAGATCATTTCCTCCATATTGACCAGTTTGCTCCATTATAAGAGCAACTTATACAAAGTCCCTCATGTTCCTCACCTCCAACAGTGTGTTTCTCCCTAACTCTGAAGTCTAAAGGGAACTTCACTGTGTTTTATGTGAACTGAAAGTTTCCTCATCTTGACATCGTCATCATCTTAAAATAAAAAACTGACGACTGGTGATTCACCAGAGAAAATACATGGAGTTAGTTTTATAAATGTATAAGTTCATCTTCTGGTTCTCTGATGTGCTCTGTGTTACAGTGATGAGTCAGAATGGCTGGGATGTGAGTTACACTTTTACTGAGATCTGTGCCTTCAGAGGATCAACAGTGGACATTACGTCTACCTACACATACTCATCCAGGTTGAATAACCATGATACTACAGTTCAGGAAACTTTCTGGTTCAATAAAAAGAGTAATGGGATTCCCGTTGATCTAAGGACTGATCCGGAGTATTCAGGTCGTGTGGAGAATCTCTGTGGAAACAACAAGTGCACTCTGAGAATCTCTAACCTGAGAGAGAGCGACTCAGCTGTGTACAAGTTCAGGTTCACAACAAACCAACCGAATGGGAGTTTTACTGGTTCAGCTGGAGTCACTCTGTCTGTCACAGGTAACATTTACATTAGAGTCAGTTTGAAATGTTAGTGTGTATGTTGAAATAAAATCCCATGTTTGTTCACAGACCCTCAGCTCCAGGTAGATGTGAGGAGATCAACAGCCAATCCATCTTCTACCTGGACAGAGCTGACCTGTCACAGCAGGTGTCAGCTCCCTGATCATCTTTCCTACGTTTGGTACAATAACAATAAACCTGTTGGACGAAAAAAATACTTTCACCTCCGACACTTTAATGCTGAAGACAGCTATCACTGTGCTATAGAAGGACAGGAGCGTTTCCCTTCTCCTACATTGTGTGAGTTTACTCCTCCTCATGAAGCTACAATAATGTGGAAATAATTTAAATCTAAACTTTTAACAAATAATACAGAGAGTGTTTTGATTGTATTCTCATCCTGTGTGTTAATATAAACTATCCTTCAGACGCTCCAAAGCCTCCCTCTGTGTCAGTGAGTCCCTCTGGTGAGATCATGGAGGGCAGCTCAGTGACTCTGACCTGCAGCAGTGATGCTAACCCAGCAGCTAACTACACCTGGTACAAGAGAAGTGGAGATGAACAAGTTCAACGTCTCAGTGAAGAGACACAATTTGTCCTCAGCTCCATCCGGTCGTCAGACTCTGGAGAGTATTACTGCACAACTGAGAATGAGCTGGGGAACACAGCGTCTAAACGTGTCTTAATAAATGTGAAATGTGAGTAAATATTTTTCAAAAGCCGAGAGGTTTTGCACTTCTTCAAAATTCCGGAGGCTGTAACATTCTTCAAATCCATGTAAATACAGATGCTCCAAAGCCTCCCTCTGTGTCAGTGAGTCCCTCTGGTGAGATCATGGAGGGCAGCTCGGTGACTCTGACCTGCAGCAGTGATGCTAACCCAGCAGCTAACTACACCTGGTACAAGGAGAACCGAACTCTGCTTCAAGGACCAGAGGGCGTTTATCGTCTCTCCTCCATCAGCTCTGGGGACAGCGGGGTCTACTCCTGCAAGTCTGAGAATCAGTACGG
The DNA here is from genome assembly GCA_016801935.1 of Platichthys stellatus. NCBI lineage: Eukaryota > Metazoa > Chordata > Actinopteri > Pleuronectiformes > Pleuronectidae > Platichthys > Platichthys stellatus. The sequence goes on from CM028858.1 coordinate 24,205,530, forward strand.
ACGGATCAACTCCACGTCTCTACACTTAGACGTCCAGTGTGAGTAGAAAACATCCACATGTCCATGAAACCCAGCACTGTCTCACAACCTTACAGCAGGTTCCTGGGTCTGCCCCCTTATCTGGATTCACACCAAACTTTACTGAGTTCTTCTCTGACCTGTTCCTCATCCTACCTCCAACTTTCTTGCTAATCGACTCAGTAGTTTTTGTGTAATGTTGCTAAAAATCAACAACCAACAAACAAACGGACTGTGGGGAAAACATCTGTTGTTGCATAGCTACAATATATGACGTCATTTTCTAAACTCATAGTGACGACATTCCCATCATATGATCATAGATTATTTTTCAATGTATATAATCTTCAGGTCGTCTCTATAGTCCTATTAGAGGCAGGAATACAGCAGAAAGGCAGTTTTAAGGATGCTTGATGTAAATCTCTAACTTCTTTGTGACATTACTTATAAGTCATCTATCATTATATGATGGGGAATAATGTTCTGATCAGTATATGATTTCGTCTCTCTGCTATTTGTGGAAATATCTTGGAAAATTTGTCTTTTAGATCAAATCTTTGCTCATCTTGACCTCTGACCTTTGACCGATCAGCTGAAAAGTTAATATTCACTATAATATTCAGTAAGTTTGGTTCATGTGTTGAGTTATTTTGTACATTCACAAACACGGGCTGAAATCAAAACCCTCAGTACCTGCACTCTGACTTTTACAGCCTACCCCCCCCCCCTCCTTTTCATTGCACCAGAACCTTAAACCATCAATACTCAGGATTTCCAGATGTGTCACAGCTGTATATCAAGTCCATCATATTGCACATGAACAGTACTGACTGACCAACAGCATCACCTGGCAAACTGAGTCATCAGTCTAACCACACTGCTAATGTCTCCTGTCTGTTGTCCAGGGAAGTCAGTGATAATCATCAATACCATCAGGCTGACTCTGGTGGTCGTGCTGGTTCCAGTGCTGGTCTGGACTCTGTGGACGAGGTAAAACAAATCCATCAGTTCACCATCTGCTCTTTTACTGTCTTCTTCAAATGTCTTCAAACACTAGTTTCAGTCTTATGAAGTTAATTTTGTCAAATGTTGTGTTTGTTGTTGTTTTCGATCCAGGATGAAGAAAACTCTGAATTTGAAATCAGAAGTGAATGAAGCTGTGGAGATGATAGAGGTGAGAGACAGTGAGGCCAAAAGAATGACTCCATATCACTGTTTTCATCTCACCATGTTAGAGAAAGAGATAAAACATTTCCTGGATCAGCTACTTTGTCTGAATCTGCCCCAAAATGTAAAAGGTTATTTCCATTGACCGTATATTAAAATGGACGTAGACTCTGGGTCTAGAAAGTGAAGTGAATGATCCATTTGGAGTCAAATAGACCATAAAGCACTGCAGGCATTGGGGCATGGATACCGTGGGATTGACAGCTAGTACTGGGTGCAGGTCACAGGTTTAGGAGGGCGGGGAGGGTCCTTGGTCCCTGAGTCAGGCTCCACCCCCTCTCCTCCAAATATGGTTACTTCTGGTTTCAAATAACCAAGATGGCGCCGGACAACATGTAAGAAATGGAGACTTCAAAATGGCAGCTCACAAACCAATGGGTGACGTCACGGTGCATAGACATTTCTTTCTTGGCCCATGTCCCGTCCTTCCACCAAGTTTTGTGGAAATCAGTTTATCAGTTTTTGTGTAATCCTGCTGATGAACAAACAAACAAATGAACAGGGGGCGCAACTACGTTCAAACTGTTTTGAATGAACTGTGATTATTTGCAGGTTTCATGAATAAAGTCCAGTGAAGCTTAATATTTTCTCCTCTCTCCCCCATCAGTCACACAACTGTCCTGAGTATGAGAACGTTGTTGCTGCAGCACAGACAGAAGACACAGAGGAGCAGGAAGACCTGGTGTGAAGCACCAGGTCAGAGCCACTGGGACAAACTGAACCAAGATGGACGACTTCAGAGTAGATCCGTACAAGCGAGTTTCACAGAAACCACCATACATTTCCATTCTACTCATTGTTTCCTGTTTTCTCCTATCCTCAGGTGCACTGTGATTAGTTGAAAGTATTTAGGAGGGAACAGGAAGTATCTCTCTTTCCATCCCCAGTTGCAGCAGCAGTTTGTACAGCATGACCTTTAGAGCAAGAGTATTGTTGTGTTGTTTCTTTTCTTTTTCTTTTCTGATGGGTCCAGTCGTCCAGTTTTCGCAGCTTTATTTCTGTGAGCTTTAGTTCTGATGTTGTTTTAGGTTACATTACATTACAAGTCATTTGGCTGACGCTTTTGTCCAATTAGTACACTCAACATTTATGAAGGGCCATTCAGTATCTTGCCAAGGACACTTCGGCATACAGACGGGGAAGACTGGGGTTTGAACCGGCAACCTTCTTGTTGGAGAACGACCACTCTACCCCCTAGGCCACACCGCCCTAGGTTGAAGGAAGATTCTCAGATCCTACGACCCCTTTGTGGGTTGGTGTGTTGGGCTTTCCTTCTTTTGTCCATTTTGCCGGCCTGTTGTTGAAGTTGTTGTCTTTTCTGTAATAAATCGATTTATTTTTATGCTGTTACCCTCTGAACTATGTTGGACGTCTTGGTGATGAGCCTTTGAGGCTGTGGTAACACCATGTGACTCATCTCCTTTGTTTACATGATATTAATGTGGTTATTACATGGATAATGAATTATTATGTATCGTGATTTTATGATTCTTTCCTAAATAACAGGTGTTTGTTCTTTTGTTTTCACTCATTATCTATTTTTCTGTTTGTTTTTGAGCAGAATTACACCAGAAAACTAAAAACAGATTTTTCACAAACTTGTTTCATTTTGGCCGGAATCCTGATAAAGGGGCGGATTATTCAGAGGACTGGTTTCTATGAGTGATTAAACTCTGGTGCAGCTCGAAAGTGCCCTTTTTTAAATATATGAATAGTATATTCCTGTTTGCTCACAGCTTCCCTGCCGAACAAATATATTAAAATATAATAAATAATCTAAATATCAGGTGGGGAGATTAGACTAGTCTCTGAACCCTCCCTCCCTCCACATCTCCTGCACAGAGCTGAGCACTGGAGCTGTGAACATTTCTCTGTTCTTAGAAGCATCGCGACTCTGACTCTTAATAATTCTAACAGCTGCTCCAGGACAGACACTCGTTAAAGATCCGGTCTGTGTCAGAGTCTGTGTCGGAGTCTGCTTCCTCCTCACTCCTCCTCTGACCTGCGCTCACTTTACACTTTAATATTAAACAACAGCACTGATCACAAGTTATCAGGACACCTCCAGGACTGATGTTTACTTTATGTTGGTTTTATTCGCTTTAGAGTTCATGAGACACACGTTTAAACCTGACTGAAGAGAGAAACACTCTTCCTGGTTTACTTCCTGTATGGCATTGCTAAACTGGCTACCTGGAAGAGCAGGAATAACCAGATGTTGGGGGTAGACTGGACAGATGTGGTGAAGTGTTTTAAAGGCTTGGTAACAACTCACGTGAGAATAGAACACGCCTTCTACAGCCTGACCAGTAACCTGGAAGCTTTTACATCCCAGTGGGGGATCAGACAGGTTTTATGTTCCACAGAGGAGGACGGTTCACTGATCCTTCATTTTTAAATTCCGTGTGGGTGTGTGACATTTAGTTTTCTTGTGTAAAATGTGATATGATCAAAGTGTTTATTTCATGAAATGATTTAAATAAAAGTTAACTTAAAAGTCAAGTCTCTCTCTCTCGCTCTCTCTCTTTCTTTCTTTCTCGCTTCACTCACAAGCTTTCTATTCTTCTTTTTCTATCTCTACAGTAGTTTCTCTGCTCACACGTTAACATTGCCCACTTCTCTCTCATTGACTCACTTTCTCCTGCACACACACTGCTCTTTCTCTCGCTCTCCCTCCTTCTCTCTCTCTCTCTCTCCCTCCCTGCCTCCCTCTCTCTCTCCTCTGCTTTACTCCTACTCTCCCTCTCACACTTTCTGTTTTTCTGATTGTTAATATTGCCTACTCTCATTCTCCTGCACACACAGACACTGCTCATTCCCCTGCCTCCCCCTCTCGCTCTCTTTTTCACTCACATTCTCTATTAGTCTCTCTTTTTCATTCTGTCTTCTACTGTCTCTCTTTCTCTCCCTCTCTCTCTCTCACACGCAAGCGCGCACACACCTCCTCCTGTGCGAATATTCCTCTGCTCCACCTCAAAGGCCCTTCTGCCTCCCACCTGCACCCCCCGGCAGAGATACGGAGCCCGTGGCTTCAGGAAATCAATGCGCAATAAAAAAAAAACAAAGACAAACATCTTTATTAAACGCATCGTCTTATCATTTTAAAGTGGAGCAGTCAGAGCAGCGATCATATAGGAATCACAGGAGAGCGGTCAGTGGCTCAGGCTGAAGCTCGCAAATCCACTTCACTTCTGTATCTTCTCGTCGAGATGAATCCACCCGCGGATTCCGTCGATAACGTGCGCGCGGCTTTAGGCTCCATCGAGCGGTGAGTGGGCAAACTGTTGATGAACCACCGGGCTCAGACACACGCACCGCAACAAGCGAGTGTAGTTTCCTTCTGCTCTCCCGAGTCCCTGCGCAGCGTCTAGATCCCAGAAAGTCGCGTTTGCACATCAGTTGAGGAATTCCCCGAGTTTGGAAGAGAAGAAGACGCCAGTTAAAAAAACTAAAAAACACGGATGGTGAGGGGGCGTGGGCGATAACCTTCAGCTCATCCGCTGGGGCTGAAACTCATCTTCTGGGGGGAGATCACCGCGGGGGGTCGTGCGGGGCATGGATTGAAAGTGGAGGCAGAGAAAGCCGGAGACACCTCTGCATGTCTCCTGACGACACCCACTCCCCCAGCCCACATCCTCCACCAGCCACTCCCTGAGGACACCTGATGCTCTCCGGTGCTGCGACTCCGACCTAGACCCGCCTATAACCTGTCCAGACTCCCGGGCGCAGCGCGTCACCCTGCGCCGATGGAGAGATCACAACCCTGGACAACTTGGATATGGTTTCTGGGCCTCTCGTCACTGTTAGTTTCCCTGATCCGGTGAAGGCACGAGTAAAGAAAGACGGGAGAGGAGGAAAGAAGAGGAAACACACGTGGATTTCTTGAGGCGCACCATCGGATCTGTTTCTGATGCGCGCAGGTGTCCAGTCCGTCTCCTCTGGTTTCTGTGCGCGAGCTGCTGTTTGACAGATGCCTGCGTGGAACTGGTGAAATGTGCGAGAGGAAGACGGTGAGACGGGGAGCTTCTCACAGCGGAATCCTCCTGCTCGGATATTTGCTTTGGGTTTGAGGGGAGATCTCTCGGATATCAGTCCTCTCCAGCGGAGACGCAGCAGAGGATCTGGAGTTACTGCGAGCAGGGGAGAGGAATCTGGAAAGTACCGATCGTAGATTTGAGGATTACGAGGCTTTTTCTTCTCCTGGACAACTGCGGACGCGCTCTTCTTTAATGTATGACCAGGTAAGAGGAAGCGTTTGTTCTCCTCCTGATGCCAGATCTAAAATAACAGAAGCATAAGTCGGGCCAATACTGGAATCGTTAAATATTAGGCGTTAATGTGTGGAGGCGTATAAATAATATACTGTCACTTTTTAACATCAGTTTGACTCATTGTTTTCTACCAGCTATCGAGAACATCGTTAATCTTCATTAAGCATGGAGGCGATTCGATATGATGCATTGCCAAAAGACGCATTAACGACGCAGACAATCAGTTTTTTTCTGAGATGGGTTAATTGAAATAGTTAATTACTCGTCGTGCGGAGTGTGCGGTGAATGGGGGGGGGGGGGGCTCCAGTGGTTATTACGTTTTTTAAAGCCCCAGTTGGTTATTGAAGAGAAGGGCCGATTCATCTGAATAAATTAAATGTGCTTTTCAATTACGTGACGCCCGCGTGCAGGTCGCTCCATAAGCTCAGTGTATAATGAATTTCTATTTTCTCTGTATGGCTGCGGGTCAACAGGTCTCTCTCTCTCTCTCTCTCTCTCTCTCTCTCTCTCTCT
>CM028858.1:24226705-24246901 GCA_016801935.1 Platichthys stellatus
TGCGGACACACACACACACGCACACACACACACACACACACACACAACCCAGGTCTCTCTTGGTGTAAGAGTTTGCCATGGCTCATTGGATCCAGCTGTCATAATGGTTTTGGCCTGAAGGAGGACGAGAGGTGATTTTCTCTCTTGTTCTCTTTCCGTTGTCGCTCGCTCAAAACTGGACACCGTGGAGGATCATAATTAGCTATGCCCCCCCCCCTGCTGTTTGCTTCTATACTTAAGTCTTTGTTTCCTTTCGCTCTTGCTGGGATTGTGTTTGTTGTTCATTAAAAACTAAACTCGCTCCCAAATCTGCAGAGACGGCCTGTTGCATTGTGGGTAAGTGTGAAGCACACCCACGAGGTGATCAATGGCCGCTGTGTAGTTCTACACCCGAGTAAACTGCTGCATCATGCTCCAGCAGCTTCACTGTCCTGATGTCAGATGGGTTCCAGTATCGTCCAGTTCAGGGTCTCGTCTCTTACTGGTTCATCATGAGAGGAAAAGGGTTTAATGGTTCCCATCATTAAGTGGTTTGAGTGGAGGACTGTTCCAGATATTTATTGGAAATACCTGTGATATAGAATCTGATTCTACAAATATATACAGAGGTTTGCGGCTGTAGATTTGTCACTTGTGATATGATATAGCCGTAATTATTGGTAATTTAAATGAAACAAGAAAAGTTTTTATATCTTTCCTTGAAAACTAACTTTTATTTGATTATTAAAATTGGTTTCAGTTAACTTTCCTGACTCGGATCCTCTTCATTTTCCCCAAACAACAGAATCTCTATATTTGGAATCTCTTTATAATAGAGAATAAGAAACAGTTCATGTCGCTCTGTGATGTTTTCCTATTCGTAATCAATAGGTCAGTGAAACGACCCCTCAGCACCCCCACTCCTCTTTCACACCCTTCACGTAATCCTGTAAGTGAGCATGAAATATCGCTGACTCATGCTCAACCAGTTGACTTGATTGCATCATGTGCAGATAATTCGCTCGGCGGAGTTCTAAGTGACTCGTCTCGGTTCTCAAAAGTCTCTTAAAATCAAGATAATTTGTTTTGCAGCGAAAGGCCCACAGCTCATTACTGTCAGTTGATCAACCTGCTGTGATCACTGTCACACAGAACACGACAACAAGCAAACCTCGTGTCAGTCGCTGTGTGTGTGTGTGTGTGTGTGTGTGTGTGATGATCGGTGTCGGAACATTTTGTTGTTTCGAAACAAAAAAGCGGAGTGATATTTATGCAAATGAGCGGCTCAGACAGAAATCGGATGGATCAGGTATTTCTTTCTCTTTCCTGGTTTTACTGATTTGTTGTTTCTTTTTTTAATTCTTGTTCCTGTGTCTGTTTGATCTCCATCTGTTCGTACGCGTCACGTCTACCTTCTTCCTCCCTCTTGTCATTTTCTGGCAAATTCAACACAATTTATCGGCAGTGTCGTCCAAAATGACTAAATGTGTCCAGGGAGTTTTTTTTTATACAGCACAATGTTAAACAGCCTTTTATAATCAGCACAGACTGGATTTAGCTCTGGAAGATTAATAAATGTGATATTTCTCATAGGTTTTTCTACAATTCCTGTTCCACTTGTTGGTTTCAAAAGTCTAAATCCTCCTTTTTAGATTAGATTAGATTCAACTTTATTGTCATTGCACAGTACAAGTACACATACAACGAAATGCAGTTTAGCATCTAACAAGAAGTGCAACAAAACAGGCAGTAAAAGTGCATAGTGGAATATGTAAATAAATTGGAAGTACAGATGGAAATATAAATGGAATATGAACAGTATTAAGAGGTAAGGTATGATGATGAATACACTATGAGCAAGAAAATATACTATATACCACTATAGGTGGGATAATACAGTAGTTGAAAAATAACTCTAGTGCAAATGTTCAGTGGCTGGAAGAGGGTGATTGGCAGTCCAAACCAGGGTGGAGAGGGGTGGGTGTGTGTGTGGGTGTGGGTGCGTGGGTGTGTGTGTGTGTGTGAGGGGGGTGCTACACAGTAAATACCACCGGGTCAGATCCCGTGAACAGCTTTGCAGTTACGAGGCATTGGTTTATATTTTGACCTCAGAGTGGCACCGCTTTGTGGCGAGCCACAAAACTCAATAGAAATCCTCCTCTGGAGTCGAGCGGGCACAAAGCCACTGTAAATCTAAAACGCTTCAGTTTTTTATTGAGGTGAGGAAAGACAGAGAAGTGGAACATGTTAGCCACTGCAGCCACGGACAGTGAGAGGGGGGGGGGGGGGTATTGAAGCTATTACTCTTCAAGTGGATCGCTGTTAAAGACAAGCGGCCTCTGAAGTACGAGAGAAAATCAAGTTCCTCTCAAGTTCCCTGTGAGACACAGAGGACTGATGGAAGCATCACACACAGTTTGTGTGGTGAGTGTGAACTGATGAACATGAACCTGAGGATGATGACTCACCGTAGCCTGAGTCCTAATTCATGTTTTTAGAAAATGACAACATGAAAACAATGAGATCGCTCGTCGTGATGAAAACAGCAAATAATTATCTCCCAGTTCTGCAGCTGCCTCACTTCAATGTTTTGCTTTTCCAGTTTCACAACTTGTTCTGGTTCAAGCTCATATTTGAAAAGCATCAGGCAGCTGTTCTCAGAGAAGACACTCCACTGTACCACTGGCTGCTCGGCATCAAACAGCCGGCAGACCCACTTAGAGAGGAGCTGAAGAACAGAGTGAAGCATTTAGCTGATAAATAGTAGCTCAATATTTCACACAGGAAACGGTGGAGAACAAAACCAGTGCCTGTAGTTGAATGTACTCATAAGACTCCTTATAGTTCTCATCTTTAACCCCTTACTGCCTGAATTAATTTCAAATTATATAACAAAATATTAATTGTGTTTTTGGCCTGTCATACAGATTCTAAATTAAGTGGAGATTGTTAATTTCAATATAGCATACACAATAGATATAAATTTAGGTATGATGCAAATTAGCGACATTAGACATAATGGGGCATAACCTTAATTTAACAAATTTTGGTATCTAAATTATTATATTGATGCTGCTTTTGCTTGAAATTGAATAACAACATAAGTTTTCTGTACAATCAGCTTAATATCTCAAAATAACTTTTGTTAATGTTTCTGTCATGCAAAGGACGCTAAACTCCATTTTTAAATACAGGAAGTAGTGCATCATCTACCATTTCAGTGCATTGGTACCCAGTGTTCACTCCCATCACAAGTCTTTGATTAAAGTGGTTTTTATTAAGAACAACCTTGCACAGACATTCTAGGAGATTCTGCAGCTTAAGGTTAATTTTTAATTAAAGTTCTCTCTTCAACAGTTCAGCCCCAAAGGTCAAATTGTTGTTTTATCTTCCATTGCAGGAAAGAGATGGAAGTTGATTTATATTTTTTACGTCATGGTGCTGCTAATTGCTAATTCATTGCAAAACCTGACGTGTCTCCAAGTTGATGTGGCTGTGAGACCATTACAGCAATTTTGCACAGTGTGGACAAGCAGTAAACCTGCCAGTGTGGTGGAGGCGATGGAAATTAGAGATCAGAGAAACATCAAAACAGTTTTTCTGAAGCAGAAATGTTTTCTTTTCTCATTTTGAATCCCGTGAATCATCGTCTCCTTTGTGGAGGTCACCAACACGTGTTTTTCAACCAAGATGGCAAGACATTGAAATACAGAGAGCTGTAGTACACTGGAAATTGGATGGGCTCACAGGAGACACCATCAAATGTGAAAATCAATGTGAAAATAGAAAAAAAAAAAGGTGTAGAGAGGTGAAAAGGACCAGAGGAAGCAGAAGAGCAGGGGGAGTGAAAAGGCTATGACCAGGAGAGGGGGGGGGGCGAAAGAGAGCAGGTGAATTATTATTGGAATTTATTTCAACAACAAACACACAAACATCCCATTTTGTCGTTGACTTAACTTGTTCACAAATCCATTTCCACCTCCAGAGGCCACATTCAATTTCTCATCTTTTCATCAGATATATTTGCGTCACACGTTGAGAACGATGAGAGGAATCTTGCGATAACAAAAACTGCATTTAGATCAGCTGTCTGCCCCCCCCCCCGCTAAGTGCTGTTTATTGTTTCCTCATTGAACGTTCTGCAGTCATCAATATCAAGTCTGCACGACAGCCCCTGTTTACAAATTATGTACGAGCTGCGATTGAAGAGCTTTGTGTGAGATTCTCATAAACGCCGCTGTGACAAAAGCTTCAGCCGTGATTTACAAACTGTCGGCAGATAGCAGGGAGGGGGGGGGCGTGATGTGTGTAATACCACACGCTTATCTGAAGTCCCGGCTGACGCCACCATGACTGCACATAATAAAGCCTGAGCCGCCTGCCTGCCTGCTGGCCTGCAGCTCAGGAAACAGAAGTCACGCTGAACACATCTGCTGGACGCCATGAGGAGCCTCCACATGCAGACCCTGACGTCCACTGGACATCAACACACAGCATGGAAACCAACACAGAGGAGATGGATGAGGTCATTAGTTAAAAATAACTGCATTTATGTGACATGCTGTTATTGACTTTATCAATTTTAGAAACATCTAAACTGTTCATGTTGATCCAGAACCTGTTGGGGTTTACTGAACGTTATCATTAAACTGAGATGAAGGGAAGTGTGTGTGTGTGTCTGTGTGTGTGTGTGTGTGTGTGTGTGTGTGTGTGTGTGTGTGTGTGAGGGGGGGGGTTCCAGAGTCCAGGGAATTGGACAAAGTGTTTCAAGTGATTTAGTGGTTCAGATCGGACTGTTTTCCTCGGAGTCTGCAGGGAGGAGAGCGGCTGGGGAGCTGGCTGAGCTGAACAATCAGTGCGGAGCAGATGATGCTGCAGGAGACGGAGACAAGTACTGCAGAGAGGAGAGCGGCTGGGGAGCTGGCTGAGCTGAACAATCAGTGCGGAGCAGATGATGCTGCGGGAGACGGAGACAAGTAACGAGGGAGGATACAAGGTGTGGGGGGGGGGGGAGGAACTAGATACTATAGTAAGGTTTCCCCTGAAGCACAAAGACCAAGAGTTAAGACGTCGTTCTGGCAAAAAGCAGAACTCTCTCGTGCACTAAATATGTGGAAAAGCTCAGACACACAAAGCTGCAGCCTCTGTAGAATGCATGTAAAACGCTCCTTCTGTTCATTCCACATGGAGGAAATAGACTGGGAGCATGTGTTGTATTTGTTTACACATGTTGTGTTACTTTAGACGTCCTTTCTGGGCACATCGTGGCGCAGCGTGAGAATCTTGTGGTGATGGATGACGGAACATCACAGATTTCACTGGGAGCAGATGGGAGGAAACCCTCACACCCTGCTTGCTGGTGAAATGGATGATGCAATTGACTTCGCATTTTCTGCTCCATCAAACTGCAGAAGAGGATTTTTGAATAAGCCTGTTGGTGGAAGACGGATCGCTCAGAGCTCAGAGCGTCCGTTCTCTGGGTTCTTCTGTGCTGCATCTTCAGATAGACGCACACTTACGATCGCACACAACGGAAATATGAACCCTCCAGACAATGGAAGGAAATCAAAACACACCCACGAGCCAGGAAACCCGAGTGGACACAAGGATAACATGCAAAGGAATGAAATACATTATATAACCAAAGCTAAAGATTCAGAAAAGTCTGCATCAAATTCACTTAAATATTTTGTGTTATTTAGTTTGAGATACATTTATTTTTCAGGATGTTTTGCCTGCCTTTCCCTCTTTCTCTCTCTCCCTCCTCTTCTCCTTCTCCTTCGTTCTGTCTCTCCTTCCTTTTACCTCAGTGCTCTGCAAACTGTCACCTCCCGGGGAGTGGGTGTGCGACACGCTTACATAAAACCAGCACGTTACACAATTTAAATCCTGTGCACCGGTGTGTGTGTTCCTACATGTTGCCTTCACGTGGGCTGTGGGGCTACACGTCTTGACAGAGCCTAATATAAAAGGATACAGCTGATTATAGAGCCACATGTGAGTGTGTAGGGGTTTGTGTTGATGTGTGGTTGTGTGTACGTCTGTGCTCTGTGTGTGTTTTTACTACAAACCCCCTGCTGCCATTCAGTGTGTGTTTATCTGCAGAGCTCACTTCACTTTACTCCTCAGCACTGTGCAGCCTATTTAACTGTGTGTGGAGCACAAGTCATAATCCTCATATCAAACAGGGTGTTTTCCATTAAACACTGTAAGCACACACACAGCTACCCACACACAGCTACACACCAAGGCTACACACACACAGCTACGACCTGTCACTCATCCGGTCCATTCATGTGCAGTGCAGAGACGATGTCTTCATGTCTCCAATCTGCCGTCTTCTCTTAATGGTGCTCTGGTTTCCTGTGTGGCTGACCTCTGGCTCACCAGTTGACCTTCCAGTTACCTGGTTTCCTGGTTGTCCTACTTCCTTTCTGTCCCATTTCCTTCCTTCCCTCCTATTCACTCGGCCATTTGATTTCTCTCTTTATGTTCTTCCCTCCTTTCTTCTTCTCTTGCTTCCTAACAAAGCTCTTATGGCTCTGGTTGACAATCACTAAACTCCCACGACCAGTCCTCCCAGTCTATTGCACGTCTTGTCTTCCTTGCTCCCTTCCTTCCTTCCTTCCTTCCTTCCTTCCTTCCTTCCTTCCTTCCTTCCTTCCTTCCTTCCTTCCTTCCTTCCTTCCTTCCTTCCTTCCTTCCTATGTTTTGTCTCCTGCATCCTTTCCATCCTGCTGTTCTCTCTCTTCCTTCCTCACACTGAATGTCGGTCAACAAATACGTGGCATCGCAAGTTCAGAATCAAACACTGTTACAAAGTGAACCATTTATTTGTTTTGTATTGTGAACATTTAGTCTATACGAAATACACACAACTCTAATACCCCCCCCACCTTTTGCTGTCCCTATTTGGCTCAGTGGAGGTCTGTATGTTGTAGTCGCTGTGGCAAAGGTGCAGAGAACCTCACCTGCAGGTCAGGTGTGTCAATACATCATTATGTGTCTGCAAGTACCTGTGTGTGTGTGTGTGTGTGTGTGTGTGTGTCTGTGTGTGTGTCTCTCTCGCTTTCTCTATCTCGTCTCTGGGGTGTAGTTGTCTATCGTCTTTACCCACCGCACACTTGTGCCTCTTCTCTCTGCTTCTCCTACTGTACATGCAGAATATTCTACTCTCTCTCATACACACACACACACACACACACACACACACTCATTCTACACACCCACACACACACACATACACACACACACACACACACAGCCCCCCCGTGTAATTGTAGCGATGAGTTATTTTGCCCCAGGCCCTTCGTAACTCACGAGGTATCTGTCATACCACCCCCCACGCACCCAGCCCTCTCTTCCCATCCATCATCTCATACCCCTGCCTCTCTCTCTCTCTCTCTCTCGCTCTCTCTCCCTCAGCATGTGTCTGTCTCTCGCTCTTTTCCCTCTCGCCTCCACACAAATCCCACATCCTCATTCATTTCATCCTTCGTGCTTCTCCTGCTCCTGTAATCTTCACTTCACCACCGTCTCCAAACCCCTCTGACCTTCCATAACCTCCCACCCTGACCTCTGACCTCCCATTGTTTGTGTTTGTTTGTCCGTCTGTCGATATTCAGCTGCAGGTGATTCATTAGTCTCAAAGCTGAGGCTGTGAGGTGTGAGCGGCAACTGGTTTCACTCTGTGTGAGTGAATCAAAATCAAAAGCCATGGATGTCACTCCTTTGTGTGTGTGTGTGTGTGTGTGTGTGTGTGTGGGGGGGGGACTGGAACAGGCCATTAGTAGCACTGATGGGGACGGTGACTCATAGATGTGGAGAGTTGTCATTTGTCAAAGCAGACGATGTCCTGCTCTCTGGGTTCTCACACTGAAACGCTGGTTTTTCAACTATCGATAATCAAATCTGCTCTAAGAAATAATCTTAGTGATTATTTTCATATTTTTTATTTATCCAGAAGATTGATTTCTGTAGAACATGAAAAGGTATTTGTATATTGTTGAACATGAACTTGTTGTATTAAGTGGTGTTCAGCTCTGTTGAATCTTCACCTCTTTGTTACAAGAACCATTTGTTAATAATCTCTCACTTCAGTGTCATTAACCTGAATCTGTTTTTCAGACAGCAGCAGGTGTCTCATTGTAGGATTTGTCAGCAGCAGATAAAAACAGAAACAAACTCTTCCCACTCAAGACACAAGCAAAAGTTCACTTTTAACGTCAGAGTCAGGAACTCAGTTTAATGTGTTTCTTACCAAACTCCTTCTTTAACTGCTCAGAATTTATTTGCAGGAACAATTTCAAATGCTGGAGAAGCAATTTGTTTTCACTTGTCAGTTTTTCAACGCACAGTTTTTTTTAAAATCCTGCTGCTCAATAAATCTTTCATGGTTTATTCGTTCATTCTGGTTGCAGGCTTCAGCACAAACACAATTTTTTTGAGAAAATATGAATTAGATATCAGAAGAATAACATTTCTAAAAAGGAGGAGAAATGCAAATATATCTTATATATGTTATTAACGCGTCTCATGTACCCTGATTATTGTTGCTTATTCTTGCAGAACACAGATGAAATTGTTTGTCATGTGATCATTGATTTAATGACCCAAAACAGGAGCTTAATTATAGAAATAAACTCTAATTTGTATGGAATACAGTTGCATCACATTACAATTATTAATGGGTACATTATTAATTGCTCGTCATTGTCACTCTCCCATTTTGATCCCTTCTGCTGGACACCTGCGCACAAATGGCTCAGAATTGTGTGTTTGTTTGTGTATTTCTGTGATTGTTATTTCTGCACAAGTACATCACAAGTACCATGTAGGATTTGGGAAAATTAAATTGACAGATTCTTTTTTCAAGCTTTCCGTTGAGTTCAGGAAATATAAAAGTAAATTGTCACCTGGTTTTGTGCATTTTCAAACACAAATCTGCAAAAACAGATTTTGTGTTGCATCATTCTGACATTAGGCCTGAAAGTGTTGCTATGGTAGCTGTAGAGTTTCAATGGAATCAGGTGCAAAGCAAATTTGGTAACAGACAAAAAAAGACGCATAAATACACGTGTCTAACTTTTGCTTTTAGCTCCAGGTGAAACATCAACTTAATGATATCAAGATAGTAATATAGTAGTAGATAGTAATTGGAGGCCACAGATTGTTACACAGAGAGAGCAAACTGAGTAATCTGAAGAAAGAAATGATTCATTTGAAGGAATTAAGAAGTGTTTTTTTCTCCCCTGGGACTAATCAGGCTCGTTACCAAATCCACACCACATTACTGATCCAACCATTTTGTTCCTCGAAGTCAAAACCATGAGCTCATTAAACCAAACCAATACGGCCTTAAAATTGATTCAAGGTTTTATAGAAAACAAACAACTCCACCAGTTGGAGTCTCAGCATGTAGCCCAGCTCCTCGTTCTCACTCACAGGGAAAGAGACAAATCGCTCCCACTCACTATGTTGTGCATATTCGTTCTCCACCTCCACCTTTATTCTCCCTGTGTCTGTGGATCCTTTAACCCAGGAAGTGAATGGATAAACATGGACACAACTCCTTCTGTCCCTCAGCACTACAGACACAAAGTGTGACTACAGACAGATTGTGTAAAGAACTAGTCTGTGCAGAACTAAAGCTGCTTCACGGTCTATTTTTATCAGCCATAGGTCCAAGCGTTCTGGCACTGACACCCCCTCACAGACGAATGGAGGACACACTGGGAACCAGACTGATAATACTTCACACACATTTACACATGTAAATGCAAATGTTATAATGCAGATAAATGCGAGTTTTTTTTCTTCACTGAAGCTGAGAAAACTCTGAGTCTGAATGATAACCACCATATCAAAGTGTCCCACGTTCAGTTCTGAATGATCCGGCCTCATTTCATCCTTTTGTCAGAAGCATAAAAGCAGCGAGATGTGAAGCAGTGGGGACATGTTCCCATTAACCTCACAGGACATGAAGGATCATTCAAAGGGTCACTTCCTCCAAAGTACTTGTAATAGAAACATTTTCTCACTCTCTCTTTTATTATCTAACTTTTTTTTTATTGACCTGGAGGAAACGCATCTCTGAGACTTCTGCCTCTACACTTGTAAAATGAGTCAAAGCTCTTTATGCCATTGCAACAAAAGAACAAAAAGGGAGTAATTTAAACATTGCTTTTGGAGAAGAGCTCTTTTTATTCAAACGTTTGAAGGTAATTTTTAAATACTGTGACTATTCTGAATGAATTTCCATTCTCTTCATTGTACTTTGGCAAATATTAGACAGAGTTAAACCTAAACTATAACGAGACAGGACCAACTCTATTTCAGAAAGTAAGCAGCAGTTTTTTTGGGTACTTAAAAAGTCAGAATCCAAGCTGAGCAGTGTCACTGTTTGGTTTCAAGGATTCAATCATTTGATATGATTCACAGCAAACACAAGTTTGATCAAACACAAAGTACGACGCACAAAGTGCAGAGAAAGGATGAAATAATAATGTTTTGGTTCCTGTGGTATCGACTCACACAGACCTCATCATATCGTTCTGTTCTTCAAGCTCACTGATGTCATCCATCTTTATTACAACCTCCCAGGCTGTAGGAGAGACTCTCCATAATGGCTCCATAGGTTTATAAGTTAAAAAAGCCTCTGTGCATTGGATTACAGTAACTGTGCTGACCTCTGCTCTGTCACTGGTCTCCACCCGACCGACCAAATGACTTCATCTCTTGAGCCCCGAGCTGTGAACTCATGGGTTCACTGCACACGTCAAACTCCCAACAGCAACACAACCCATCGATTTTGGACGACCCCTGTGAACCTCATCTCTTGAGGTGACATCGAGCAAGTCCTCACCCGGCCTCATGTTCTGATTCCCACCAGGCGTACTGGTCTCTTTGAAACAAATCTCCATCCTGGTCATCTTAGTTCTCTGGCCCCAAGGTATTCCTGAACTCTACCGTCAGGCTCTTGTGAACTTTATCTGATTTGATCTGCATGGTCTTCGTACAGATCAGAGACTGAATATAAAGATGGACAATCTGTCTCCACAGAGGACGTTTCAATACATTTTTATAGCAAATACCTGCGTCAAACTAAATTTGACAAACATCAGTGCGACAAGAAGGACTTTAAAATGACTAAAACCTATTTAGCTTGTCCATGGCCTTTATATTTTGTTCCATGTCCCATCCACTAATAAGGAGGAGGTCGAGGTTTATGACCCATTCCTCTTCTGGGGGGATCATGATGGTTTGACACACTCACTTTTTGGGAGCTGTCTTGTCGTCCATCTTTATAAACTTGGTGCTGATACTGTCCTTATCGAGCAGATCAGGAATCAGTCAGGAAGACACGACCAAATTAACTTTCTGCAGATCATTCCTCCTTCAATCAGGTTGAGCCCCTGACTCAATTTTAGTTCCACCCCAGCAATCCCTGGCCTCCTGCTACGTCACTTACAAATAATTGCAGTTGCAGTTAGGTACTGGGGAGAGGAGTTATGGGGACATAGACGGCACAGGGATTGGATCTGGAATTGGAACTGTAAGATGCTCAGAGAGGAGATGTTGGTCTGTGTACAGGGAGGAGAAAAGCTACAAGTTCCATGTACCTTTGTTCCTTTTGGACAAATGTAGATTTTATATTTACTGCATCAAAGTTTTGAACGCCTATTAATACCAAACTATCGCACACACCCACTGATCTTCAAACAATCCAAGAAACACTTCTGCTTTATGGACCTTTCTTTAAAGTGCTGCTCTCTGTGAAACATAAAAAAACAAATCTTTTCCATTTTAAGAACAGGCGTAAAATTATGTTTTTGTTCCTTTCTCTGGATCCATCAGTTTGCTAAAGAGACAGGTGAAGTAGATAGTGACTCACGTGTGGCAGCTCAGTGAGATTTATTTGGTCGGATCCACAAGTGTTTTGCTTTGTTGGTTTCTTTCATTGCCTTCCCCATGTTAGTGAATGGGACATGGACTTAACAAAACGTCCATGTTAACATCAATTTTTTCTCCTGTCAGTGCAGTTTGTGGTTTTAATTCGTAATTTGTTGCTATAAAATGTGGTGAAATGTCATGATTGACAGATGAGGCTGACTCGTGATTGGTCGAACACGTGTTTACCAGGACCTTGCCTCCATTTTCCTGCTCAGATCGCAAATGTGCAGAATATGACTCCAGATAACGTAATTAACGCAAAGATGGTCGCTTTCATATCCAGACAGTGAGAGGAAGTGGCAACGTCTATCTTTGTCTACAGTCTATCGTCCAGACTAAATCGTTTCAATGGCTATTAGGACATTAACAGACAGGGATGATTACTCGAGGTTGGAAACTTGAGGATTTGCCCTTGAGCAAGGCACGGAACACTCCGTACATTCTAGTGGAACTGCTCTGTTCATTGGAGGCAAGTTGTGATTGCACTCGATTTGTTTTTCGTGGAAATATCTGAAAAAAGCATCATGATTCAACTCCTCCTAAATAAAAAGTAAAAAATACACACACACACATCCACACACACACACACACACACACACACACACACACACACACACACACACACACACACACAAATCCTGATCTATGTCCCAGCCAAGAGAGGACACAGCAAGGCCAACACAGTGCAGCTGAAAAGTTGAACAGGCAGATGAATAATTCAAGCAGTCGCCCCGTGAACCACACTTCTCAAGTCCGACTGTTTGCCCCCCCCCCGCTGCAGGGTGAGCAGATTGGTAGTAATGTCAGCTCCCTGCTGTGTTTAACATGTAACCTGACCCCCATTTGACAAGGCCTCCTTTTTCTCTCCCCTTCGCACTGTTTTGTGGTCTCTTTTTATCTTCACCTCTTTATTTATTTACCTCCCTCCTTCCATCTATCCATCAATTCAGTCGTGTCTTTTCATGGATAGACATTCAATATCAGGCCGGGGGAATCTTTTAATCGTATGGGTCGAAAAAAGAGCAAAGTTGGCGGAGTCCAATCTATAAGAACTAATTTGAGGCTTTCTTCCTGTGGGCTGTGAGTCCTGCTGGATGAAAACACCCAGAGTCTGTTTGTGACTGTATATGGGACACAGGGAGGAATGTGTTTCATGTCTCCAGCAGCAACTCCAGTTTGTGTTGGAACAAACAGAAGCAGTATTGTGTGTTTAACACGAGCAGTGACAGTCGCCATGGCTGTGCGAGGGACACAGTGAGAAAACAACACTCCGTAGAAGACGAGAGGCGATGCTGAATCTCTGGGAGAGAAAAGCAACAGTCAAACAAAGTTGCTTGATTTAATTTTCTTCTTTCTTTCTTTCTTTTGATGTCGATGAAATTAACAACTTGTTAAAATAGCAGCCCAACAGATTCAGAGGTTGGCTGATATTAACCTTTCTCTTACATAACGTCACGTGTTTATATGTGCCGATATGAAAGCATTTAATTTGCAGTAAAGATGTATTTATGTTTCTCTTTTTATATATTGGCTGATGGTTCTGTATGAAAAAGTTGTTTCTCCCTTATATCGAGATCAGCAACCCCAACAAATCCATATTATTTGGGATCTACAGGTAAAATGCAATTATGCAACAAGGAATTTTGATCTTTTTTGGGGTGCGTGTGTGTTACCTTGTGTGTGCGCAGTCCATTTATGTGCAGCACAGTGTTGATCTCAGTTTTACAGAGGCTCAGAGTCACAGATCACATCCAGGACACAGATGTGAGGCACAGGAGGTTAAGTAGGGAACAGGTGGGTGGCGACAGATGTGGGCAGTGGGTCAGGAAAGAACGCTGGTTTGTAGATCGGAGGTTGAACATTCAGTAATTTAAATATAGTATAAGCACAGAGTTTCCCTTCATCAATAACTAAATATAAATTATACAAGATATCTGGTCTGGAATTGATTTACTCTGAGGTTAAGAATGGAAATCTCCAGTAAGAGGCCACAACTGCTAGTGTGAATAGAACTGATGAGTATAGAACAATATATAGTCATGAATCAGAGCTATAAGTCTATGTAAGACAACTATAGATGCTATGCTAATAAATATGCTACTGAATGTGCATCACTGCGTTAGTGAGTGTGGATACAATCAGGTTAATTTGATTTTGGTTCAGTATGGACTCTTACTTGTAGGTGTGTGTTTGTTGGGGTAAAATAGAGGATGACAGAGTGAAGAGTCTAAAAAGGAAATCTGTGAAATAGAAAAAGATGGAATGTGAAAAGGACAGTAAGGAATGGAGAGCCTGTCTGAAGCATGAAGAATGAGTAAGAGGGCTTGGAAAGACCAACTATTGATTGTATTCATGTTTCTGTGCTTTTAAAAGATGAACCGCTTCACATCAGCTGTACAGCGGCCATCGAACATGAGATAATGATGAGTGCAGCAGTCTGTGAAGGTATGTGACCCTCTGTGTAGCAGGCCACTGTCATTGTAAAGGTGCTTCGGATATTATGTCCAGCCAGAAGAGGAGGTCTTGGTCTGGATCAAAACTATAGTTTGGTTTGTTTTCCAGTCTTTGGATATTTTGGGCTTCCAGAGCAATTGCAGGAAGTTGAGTCAGCAGAAAATAATTAAAGAAGTGAAAGTGGAAGATAATTAAACAACGAGATTTGGCTCTTGAAACTAAACCATGAAAACTGGGTTCTCTCCTGTGGAATCTTCCAGAAAGGAAACAAATGAAATATGTTAACGGAGATTGTTAATTTGAACATTTTGAACAGCTTACAGGCGTATTCATTAGGAGTTTCATTAAGTACATGCAGGAGAATGTGGGTGGTTGCGTGGAACACTGACTTCAGATCAGCAGGTCGTTCTGTTTGACTCGACATTCTTTGGATGAAACATCGTCTGATTTAATCCATTTCTGGTATGTAGTGATAATATTCATATCAATATTTCTACTTCTACATATATTTTAAACACAAAAAATGTCCCATAACCATTCTGTATCCTCCAGGAATGTATGATATGTTTATTGCAGCTGCATAAGTTGTACTAATGCAAAGACAGCTGCAGTTTAAACGGTTTCAAAAAGTGAAATGACTCCTGGTAGAATTCATAGCTAAATTCCAAAATGAAACTCTGCCGATGATCAACAACAATATCATTTTTTTTTAATTATGTAATCATGCTTCCGGAGCAGCTCTCCAGTGAGATCTAATTATTAAAAGGGAATATTTCCTTCTCTCCCCCCCGCCCCCTTTCCTCCTCTGCGTACAGTGGCAGTAAATAACACCGGCCTCACAAGTTAATTCCCCTTCAACCCTCGTTGGCCTTCTTTATTGTCTCCACCAGGTTTATGGGATAACTCTCCTATCAATTAAAGGCTAATTCAGTTAGCTGTCACATGTGGAGCACAGGGGCATTTCCTCAGCTTATGAAAATGTCAGATCTCTTTACCGAGGTAAGATCTCTAGGGCGACCTACATATTGTGAAGGAGAGGACATCATGTGAGGAATGATATTTGTAAACAAGGTCATATATGGACACTTGTACAGTCTGTCAGAGTCAAACGGGGCGTGAAGGAGCTGAAGCATCAGTAACTTCTCCAAAGTGACACTGCAAAGTGAAGGGTACAGGGACAGATGAGAATAACCTCCACCCAGCCTGGGGACCCCAGGAGTCCTGGTACAATCAGTTCACTTCCCCCAGGCCCTGAACACCGCCCTGAGGGGGGGTACCCAGTGGCCCCAGATGTCCCAGTTCACTGCATGTCAACGGCTTACTAATTAATATTGAATGTGAAGTGCTATATATTATGCAGGTCCATCTTGTAGGAGCTCCGTGCTACAATATCTATGGCAGATATTAATTATAAATCTCAAATGGTGCATTTTCTTAAATACAGTTGTGTAAATGAAGCAGAGGAGTGTTGTCTTGTTGCTGAGTCTCTGGGCTTAGCCTCCAGTGCTGTTTACCATGTGCAGCCTGCTGTGTGCTCTGTGCTTAACAGAGTTATGTAGTTAATTAGTGAATACAGGGGAAGATAATGGGTCCAGATATTCACGTTGGTACAGTTAGTGTGCTCCGAGCACAGATATTATATTGAAGCCTGTAACCTGGCTGCATGCATAGAGGCTGGAGGAACCCACCAAGGCTTCTCCAGTAACCCTCATCTTTATATATAGAAACTTAATTTAGTTTCATTTCTCCCAATGCAAGCACTACCAGCCTTTTTTTCAAGTTCCACAACAAACTGTACCAGTTACTTTTCTGATATAAACAGATAAGGATATTTGTGGGCCCACATTAATCACATGTAGCTTCTAGAGTCTTGCCGATGAGCTGAATCATCCACACCTCCAGAGTTGTGTTACCTGCACACATGCTTGCAGGCACAGGCATATATGAATACAGTATAAACACACACGTCCTCAGCACTACAGTCAAGTATTCTGCTTTGAGCTAATGGCTGAAGCCCTGATTGGTGGATCTGACTCACCAAATATCACAAGCCCAAAGGCCACAGCACGTGTCTGAGGTAGAACCAGCACAGGGGTGTTTCTGTTGGGACCATGTGTTCCACAGCTCCTGTAGCCAAACAACTACGTGCTCCTCTGCAGTGTCTCTTCTGTCCGGAGGTGTGGACGGATGGAGAGGTGAGCTGATCCCGGTTCATGGACAGAAGCCAGCTGGCTCGACTCTAAAAGCCAGAATAGAGACAAACTGTAGTTTATGTGCAGAAGAGAAACCAGGAGGAACGAAGCAGTCATTTCTTTTTCATCACTTTCTTAAATATTGTGAGATAAACTGTTATTTGACATTTTCAAAGATTTGCGTGGAAATAATTTAAATGCTTGATATCTTGAGTGATTGCAAGAATCCAGATCTTGTGGATTTTAATTCCTGGTTTCTCAAGAGGAAGATTTTTTTCTTGGTAGCAAAATGCTATAAAAACCTGTAACTACAAACATTTTTGCAGCTGAGATACGTTAATGTTAGCAATCATGGGGCTTGGATGAATTTAGGAGTTCATAAATGAGGAATGAAGTCTCCTGAGCGCTGTTCTTGTTACTACATTGAATTATTTCTGTGTATTTTGAAGTTTATTGCTGTATATAAACTACTGAAGTGCCTTTCAGCAGTTATAATGAAAAGCTTTGGGTGAGTTCCCCAGAAGGAGGTGCTTCCCCTGTTGTAGCCCTTTATCTTTCCTTCACAGTTGATTACAGCAGTGCTGACCTGCAGCAGACGTACAGTAACTGTCTGGGGTCAAGAGGTAACAGCTGACAGACCCCTGACTGAGCTGAGGATAAGAGGCTCAGTTGAGAAGTAAGGAACGAGACCCAGACTACACACACACACACACACACACACAGATGGAAAACCTCTACAGGCACAGCCATCATTTACTTCTTTCATCTCTCTATCCTTTGAGGGTCGTGGGAGCAGCCGGAGCCGATCCCAGTTGACACTGGGTGAGAAGCTTCCTGGTATTCCCACTAGCGATTCTCCAGGTCTCTGGACTGCAGGGGCAACCGGAGCACCAGGTTAACATCCACAGCAACAAGCCACCTTCTTTCCTTCATTGAGCTTCTTCTGCCTCTTTGCAGCATTATAACTTTATAGATGTCTGTTCTTAAGCATCTGTTTGTGTCACATAACAAATCAGGTGTAGGACATGAAAATATACTTCCTCCACTGCTCGACTGGGAGTGATGGGCAGCTGCATTGACGGATCAGTGGACAACCAGATTGATTTTTAATGATATCTTGTTGTTCCCATTTAAAAGTGATGTGAAATGAATGTTTTGAACACTTGAGCCCTGCAGTGACAGGACTAAAAATAATGCATTAACTCGAAAATATCCAACAGTCTCTCAATGGCTCATTTATCAGTGAAAATAGACTTTAATTAGGTTGAAAATAGCCAAATCACTTTTTAGATTTTCAAATGGGACTCGAGTTGTGTTGCGTTTTGTAAACACGCAATGATTTCCTGAGGGCAGGACAAATGGGTCTGTCTACTGTTTGTATCGCACCACAACCTTCGCAAGGTTCAGATAAGTAATGGTTTCACATTACACATTTCAACGAGAATGATAATTCACCGTCGGGGAAAAATACCAAACCAAACATTCATCGTCTGCAGGGAGAGCAAATCAATTTAGACCCAAATCAATCAGGTTCTGTTAATGATGTCTGTGGCTTTTTTAAGCTCATTTCACTCTTTTAAATATAGTTTAAAATAAGAATGTTGTAGTCAGAGCTCCAGAGAGCTCTTCTGTTTTCTGTTTGGTTGAATATGAACAGAATCAAACTCCAATAGACTCAAACTAAACCCTCCTCTCTCAGCGCTTCTCCTTCCCTCTGCTCCCTCTCCAGTGCTGACCCGAGCCCGGTGCCGTTCAGGAACGAGCGCTCGTCTGTCAGTGTTTGTTTCTCTGTGGGGAAGTCGATGAGGCTTGTGTTGTTAGCTGAAGGAAATGTCAATGGGCTCTACCGGGCCCCCCCGGCTTCAGGTCTTTTGGTCTGAGGTAGCCAACATCGTTAAGAGCCTCGGATGTTTTGCTTCTCGGTGGCTGGGTCCGTGTGAGGCTGTGTTTCAGTCCTGATGAGCCTGTAAAGGCCTGTTTCAGTGTGTATGGGATTGTATGAGTGTGTGTACAGTTCTGTATGTGTCTGTGTTTGTGTTTGTGTGTGTGTGTGTCTGTGTGTGTCTAATCTCAGTTCACCTATGAGGCTGTTGAGCCCTCAGCACCTTCTGGAATTCATTAATGGGCCGTTCTTCTGCGTTTTTGTAATGAAATAATAATGGAAAAAACTTTTATTATATGGTGCTTTTATTGAGAAAGTTACAAAGAGCTTAAAATTAAGAAAAAGGGGACATTAACCATGACAGCAATTAAAACAAGAGAATGAAGAACATCATAAAGCGAGGGAATAAAACAAAGTTACACAAGAAAATCGATCCACTGATGATTTGAACTCCGTGGGGGGTTGAGACGTTCCTGATGTCGTCTGATGCTTTAAAAGTGATGAGTAGAACTTTAGAATCAACGCAGAAGTTAACAGGCAGCCAGTGGAGGTTGGCAAGCACAGGACTGACGAGTACTCACATGCACACAGTGGGGGGTTCGACCTGAAACGCAGTTTGTCACTTTAAACGTGATAAACATGAGGTCACATGTTTCTTTGCTTTGTTTTTACTGTGTGTGGTAGAAGTTTAGAAAAGCGGCTGCAGCCATTGGACTCATATTAGCCAATTAGCCAATCAAGTCATGCAGGAAGTTGCCTCCACTGGTCAGCTTTGTGTTCACCTCAGGTACCAGTTAATACCACAAACTGTGTTTTAATAATCTCTTTTCAGAACCAAACAGAGATGCTGCTGCTGCAGTGCTGAGTGACTGTTAGATTTCCTCCTGGGAAAACTGAGACAGCAGGTCCAGTTTCTGCAGCGCTTGATGCATGTGAATGCTCGGAGATAACCATTAGAACTCTATAATACAAGGGTGATACAGCTTTTACTCACTTGTTTGTACAGTAGTGTTTGTTGAATAAACAGAAGAATACACTGATAAACAACCTTTGTTTGGTCGTCGGTTGGAAAGTGGGAGGCGGCCTGTTAAAACAGTAAAGCCTTGTTACAGATCAGTGGTTAGTTTAGAGCTGAGCAGCATTTACACGTCTTTGCAGACTGGGCATCAGATGCTGACGGAGCATTTGAAAGAAGCCACTTTACTGCAGGAGCTTTGAAATAGTTTGAGTCGCAGCATTGATCGTTCTGAAGAGGAATGAGTCGGTGGATGAGACCCCCCCCATGGCACAGGGAATTCAGCAGCCCTGCTTCTGACCTCATGTTTATTCCTTGTAGTGAAATATTGGATATATTTATGAAATATAAACAGACTAAGCAGATTAATTAAATTCTGCTGAGCGCTGGGAGTGTGTGTGTGATGTGTGTGTGTGTGTGTGTGTGTGTGTGTGTGTGTTTGTGTTTTCGAGTCTATATTACATAAGCCTATTGTACCCCGTCTGCATTAGTCTGATTGGTGCACAAAATACAATAAATCAAATATATCTGAATTTAAACAGACACCTTTGACTTTTGGGATCTGTTGATATCTGCTGATGTGATTATGGCACGAGATGCAAAGGAACATGTTTCCTGTTGTTTAAACCATTAGAAAACACTTTCACGCAGAGTAACACAAACCACTTTGTTGAATTGTTGTTGTGTTTCTTCGACTGAGATAATTTCCATTATATCAGAGC
>CM028858.1:24254890-24280572 GCA_016801935.1 Platichthys stellatus
GTGGCTGATATTGCGTGAGGGCAGAAAAGAAATGAAATAAAGGAAATCCTGTTATCTACCTTTTGTGATTATGCAAAAAAAACGGATGAAAGAATAATGAATGAAGCAAAAAGTGGGAAAAGGAAATAATCTGGATAGAGGCACCTTTTTTAAAACATACCAATACTTAGCTGGTAATAAGATCTGGAAATGCATCGAGTCTGTTGTATTCATTCAGGATATGGGCTGTTGACCAGTCTCCACTGTAACCAAGCAATATATTATAGTATAATCGTTAGGATGTGTTGTTCACAGGACTCAGATATTAAGCTTCAGACAAGGCAGTTGGTGTTTGAACAAGAAGAAAATCTCTCTGTTTGCAGCGTGGCAGGTAAGAAAGAAACTTAAATATCCTAAACTCAGAATTCAGGCTTTAAAACATAAATAAAACTTGGTAAACACTCAGGGACACTGCAGTGACTAAACAGATGAGCTAACGAGGACGACCGGGGGGGGGGGGGGGGGGGGGGGGGGGGGGGGCGCAGAGACTAAAGACGAGGGTAATTGGGCACAGGTGAAACACATTAGGTTTTGCAGATGATCACTTAAGTGAGAAAACCAGACAAAGATAAAGTAAAGCAAAGAAGAGACACACACGATGATTACTGCAAAGTAAAACAGCCTCTTTATAATGTGCTCCTCTAGAGCTTGATACCATTTTCTATTTAAACAATTTAAAAGATCTCTAACCTTCACTTTTTCTCTCTCTTGCTCCAACACAAACACACTTATGGTCAATAAGCAGCACCAGGACATACTTTACACTTTAAAACATCCATAACGGTTTTTACCCTCTTCAGCAGGCAAGCAGCATTCAGCTTAAACTCTATAGAAACCACTCTCATGACTTTTTAAGTGATATTCCTGCTGAGCTCTGTGAAAGTCTGTCCAGGTGATGTTGAGTTATTTTACACATTCTAACCAATAATTCAAAACAACTCCTGAAATACTGTGCACAACCTCACAATGTCCACACAGTCATTTAAAAGTAATTTAAAGGGGCAGATCTGAACAATAATAAATAAGTAAAGTAAATTCTGTTTGATAAATCGCACATAAATAATGTTTAAAAACCAAATTACAGTTTCAAATGTATTGCCAGCATGTATTGCACTGCAACAATGATTATCCAAGTTATTAAGACAAGATGCCAATAGTATAAGTTTTCATATCACAAATGGGATGTCCTCTGTGTTATACATCTTGCAGTGTGTTTTCTCTCTTTAGTTGTAGAACCCCCACGTGCCTCCCTGGTCGATAACCACTCAGTCGAGTGTAGTGCTGCAGCAGGAATTGAAAAGTTGAGCTGAGTGATCCGCAGTGACCAGTGGAGGAAATTCAAGGTTCCTGACAAACTCCAGGGGCGTAACATGAAAGAGAGGGAGCTTTTATCTTTGTGAAACTTAAACTGGAAAGTTCAAGTCGTAGAGCTGTCAGAAAGGAACCAAAAAGAAAGAGCGATAGTTTTAAGACTTTCTTTTTGTCAGTTGTCTGGATTAAAGGAGTTCTGTCATAGCTGCTGCTTCAGCTCCCCCCCCCCTCTCTTCCTCTTCCTCTGTCACTCGTCTTCATCCCTTCTCTCCTGGACGTTGAATCACTGGTAGTTTTATTGCGTTAAATCGTTTTTGAAGCCATGTAGAGAAGCAGTCAGTTAGGCAGAGAAGAATAAGTGGCATTCAACAAAAAAAAATCTTTTAAAAAATGCTGCTGGCAAACCGCAGTAATAGACTGATCTACTTTTGTCACTTATTCCAAATTGCTGTCGTTATAATTTTTCAGTTTACCTCCTGTGTGTCCTTCGCACTTCACTCTTTTGTACGACATCACTCAGCTGCTCATTAATATTATCACACATCAAAAATGTCTATTTCACAGTTGTGTCACTTTTACTTTGTGGGAAATTAAATAATGCCTGCTTTGTGTTTACAAGCTTTTTGACTGGATGAGTCCATGTGATGAAAAGTTGATTTTAATTAAGCATTTATCAACTGAAGGCTCATTTTGTTACAACCAGAACTTTATCTCATTGAATCTTTTCTGTTATTTTTGAAAGTGACAGTTAGATATGAGAGAGTTTACTGAATGGAAGCAGCCTGGACCAAGGTGAAGTGTTAGGGTTGAGTTTCCTGTTTCCACTCGATACAGTCACTTATTCAAACTGAGCTGCTGCCAGACGTCTGTAGTCCCTGTGTAAATTGCTGTTTGTCTCTGTTAAATTGTACGTTTCCCTTTTGAACACACTGCGAAGTCGCATAAGAAACAAACACGTCAAGACAAACACGTCACGGTGCTCGCTTCCTCCTCCAGATTCCCCAGCACGGCCGCCTCCAGCAGGGAGAACTGACAGTGCATCCACATCCCTGTGAAGCTGTGAACATCATGTTAACCAGGTGTGGGGCTGAGACACAACCGGGTCCGTTCACACAGAGCAGGGATAATCAGATGAGCATGGGGGGGGGGGGGTTAATGGAGATGATTTCAAAACCCCAGAAATGTGAAATGTTGCTCTACACATCTGAACCTGTGTACCTGTGTGTTGGGAAGAAGGGAGGGAGATGCAATTTGAGGAGGTAGAGAGAAAAGAGAGAGAGAGAGAGAGCGCTGAGAGAATCAGAGCAGGTAGAGTGAATTTCTATTCAGCTCCAAACCAAATGTGAGAGTGCAGGTCAGATTAATGGCTTCCAATTCACTTTCAATCTCTGCTGGATCAACACATGTGGCCTCATGCGCTTCTGGTAATACACAAACACACAAACACAGACACACACACACACACACACACACACACACACACACACACACATCATCAATGTACACATATGGGCTCTGTCAAAGTTCACGCCTGGTTTTGTTGATGCTTTTCACTCGTGCATGTTCAATGAATCCTCTTTCATATTTCCCTCATATCCTCAAATCTGCTTTTCTCCCACATCCATCTGTTCCCACCGCTAACGAGCACCCGGCTGGTCACGTGACGCCAGCGTCTGGCTGCTGATTGGTTGGGCGATTAGACGCAGCTTAATGCTCTCTGAGGCCTGTAATGGTCTGTTTGGACATGTCTCTGCCGCCCAAATGATATGGGTTTCAAGTGTAGCATGCATACATTACATTGAGATTACCACGTTTTAATTACGGGGGTGTCATAAATCAGGTTGGGTAATGGGGGCCCTATCAGTGGGGCTCCTCCAGTGCTGTGTAAAGGGAAAGAGAAAGGGATTCAGCTCAACCACTGAACACAGGAGGATGCTGGGAGATATCCTCTCAGGGACATGACACCGGCTGATGATTGGATTCACGCCGTTAAACTTGGAAAATCAATGTAATTGCAAAAATGTATTTACTGGCAGCGGCTGCAGGTGACACTGTTAGTGATATCTATAAAGTCAACAACGCACGGCGGGCTGAGGGCCCTGCTCGGTTCACCGCCCCCCCAATAAGCACCGGGAATCAAACGTGCGTGATTCAGTTTCAGTTGGAGGTGTGAGTGTAGAGATGGATCCTCGGCTGGGGGGGTTTTCTCTCTGAGGGGAATCAAGATGGTTTCTGTTTGAAAGACCTTTGGTTGTCTTGTCTTACTCAGACCTGAAAAACCCTTTCACTCACTAATTGCTGTCAATCTGACTCTGACTGGAGGAGACCATCCTGGTTCTGGCAGGGCACCATGCGATGACATGTGCTCTGCTGCTGCTCTTGGCGTTGGTTTGTGCAGCCTCCATCTGCTTTGCTTTGATTTGTGTTGGCTTTGTTGAATCCTGAAAGACCTCATTTATTCATTTATATATTTAAATACTCCAGCATTGAAGGGTCTGAACGGAATCAGTTAAAACGATCGACTTGCTTGTTGTTAAAATCCATGAAATGCTTCGTAAAGATTTCGGGAGGTGAAAGAACTTTATTTACCCACAACACCTTTCTCTGAATAGACTGACAGATATATCTTGGGAGAACCATGATTCCAACTTTACACATAACAGTGATCTGACTCCATAAACACTCGCCTCAAAGTGAATTTCTCGATCTATATACGAAATCATAACCTCGTTAACTGCTTCTTAACAGACGTGTATCATTGCTCTTCTGAGGCATGTTTCCAGTTACTCTCAGCCTCTATCCACTGCCTTATGTCAGAGATCTGCTCATATACTGCTGACATTTTAAGGAATGATGCTTTTCACTTGTATATTCCAACAGGACACAATTACAATTGTCGCCCCCAAACACTAATTGGCAGATTTGTTATTAAGATAATATTTAAAGCACAGGCTCTGTATAATGACTTGGTTCACATCCCGATCAAAGAAGAAACTGTTATAAATGTCATTCCAATATTTGAGAAGTTCTTCTAGATTCAAAATGACCGAACGTTTAATCCATAAACCACCAAACTAAACCTTCCTCATCCTAAGTAGTTTTTCTCTTCATAGTGATGTCATTTCAGTCTGTTGTAAACCACCATTTGTAGTTTTTAAGAAGCTCTCACAGAATATCAGTTGCTTGTAATCAGCTGTTCGCAGCATGCAGAGTGAACTCATTCATGAAGACATGTGGACGGAGCTGAAGCTGTCTACAGCTGTGGTGGAGAATTGTCTTTGTCTCCTGGCCTGTTTGGATCCTGCCTCTTCTTCCCCTCCACTGAATCCTCTCTTTTCTTTCTCCCTCCTCCTCCTCTCGCCGTCATGACGTTTATTCTTTGGCTCTCGCCCGGGACTCTCTCCCAGCCGCTCTGCATATGCTAATGTTGCTAGAAATCATTATGATAATGCGACTGTTAATCACTATGCTAATGCCACTGTACCTACCTGTCAGACTGGGGCTTTGTGCAGGGACCTGCCATCTTCTCTATTATTTCCCTATTCAATCACTCTCTGTATTCTTTTCCCCTAATTGTCTTTACTGCTTCATTTCCCTCTTTCCTTTCTTCCACTGGACGTGAATGACCTCTGCTTGTTTGTAATCACTGCTGTTTTCACCTTCACCGTGATAAACCTGAAACAATACAGATCACAAATTGAAACTGCAGATGAAAACACCAAAATGCCTCCCTCAGGCTGAAAGCAAAGAAAGCCTTGGGCCTGCCGGTTCCGCTCTGGTTAACTGCTGCAGTCGTTTTGTCTGTTCTGTTCTTTCCTCCTGTCTCACGTCCTACCTGTCCCAGCTGTCCTCTCTTTGAAACGCCTGCTGCCACATGTTGACAGAGCGCTGTGACGCAGACGGGGAATAGTCGCCCACGAGGAAATCCCACTGAAGGTCTATGTGTGTGTCTGTGTGTGTGTGTGTGGTAATACGAGTGTGTCGAGGGGAGAATGCATGAAT
The DNA here is from genome assembly GCA_016801935.1 of Platichthys stellatus. NCBI lineage: Eukaryota > Metazoa > Chordata > Actinopteri > Pleuronectiformes > Pleuronectidae > Platichthys > Platichthys stellatus. Next base: position 24,260,243 of record CM028858.1, read on the forward strand.
CACATTTTCTACCGAGCGGCCTGTTGTTTTTTTTCCACTTTGCTTTTACAGACAGTAACGTGTGAGGGACGGAGAGAATGGGAGAATCTGTCAGTCATGCATGATTATGTGCGTCTTTGTGTTGGTCTATAGTGCTCACTTTTGATAGAGAGTGTGTGTTTGTGTGCATTACAAGTGATTGCTAGTGACAGAGAACCAGACACCAGCTCTGCCTGTCGATGACAAACTGGGAACATGTGGATCCAACTCCTCATCATTTACAGGATGTGTGTGTGTTTTCATATTAGACTTCAAATGGGAAACTTCACCTTTCACCTTCATTAAAAAAACAACAACTTTAAAACCATAATTTACTAATAACTTAACCACAGACATTTCTAAAAATATTAATTGACCAAAACAGTATTAAAGAAACCTCAAATCAATAAAGGTGCTTAAATGTAAAGTTGTGTTATATGTGAAGAGATTATTTCTAAATACTAAGTGTTGCTACAACATAAAAACCCTTCATTTACATTCACTAATAATATAATATGCAGAATAACAAACATTTATTTCTTTTCAAAAGGGAGGTTACTTATTTGAAAATGAAATGGGTGAAACAGCCTTGACATCTTCTCGTATCACAGCTTTGTGCAGATAATTTGTTCTGAGGCAGAAGCTGTGGCTCGTTTTAATGGTCAACCTCTTCTCCCAGTTAACTGTCCTGTCACATCCATACGTTTCCCTTATTTCAGCGATTAGAGCCAAGACTAGTGGGGACAAATGAGATGGTTTAATAAAATGTCTGAGGGCTGGAGAGCAGAGTATTTCTAATGCTAATTTGCCGACTCTCTGTGTGTGTAAGAAGACTTTAACATTTGCTGGCGAGGATCACAGAGATAGTGCGGAGATGTAAAATCAATTTGAAATTCCTAATTCCTAAATAATGGTGCTACCTTTAGCCTCAGTTATTTCATATTAACTCCGTGTGCAGCCCTCCACACGGCAGTTTATCCTTCATGTCAGTGGGTCAGGTTTGTTGGGAAGTCTCCTATGATTGTGTTATGGCACCGGACACTAGAGTGGTCACTGTTCTTTATCTATTGATGAAGCTGGAGTTGCTTGCGATGGCAGATGATAGAATAAGATGAGTTCTTCCCAAAAACTCAGGAAAAAACATTTATTATTTGCCGAGAAAGCAAAAAAAGGTTGAATCCTCTTTGTATTACCAAATAATTCAGCTAATAAAGCTTCATCACAATTCCATGGATCCATTCTTCTTGTTATGTTTTAGCCTCGGTGCTACAGACTCATCTCTAACGTCATCTCTAATATTTAAGACATTTGTTCGGAGGACTTGATCAATAACTCAATAGTGACATCGACAGTTCCCTGAAGCATCAGGTGGATGATATCGATGGATGTGGTTCCGCTGGATTTCTTCTGTCAGTCGATCGTTGAGCTTTGTTTCTCTCCTGCTGTGATGGATGAAGCATCGGACCCTCGAGGAGAAGTGACTGTTTGCACGATGGATTATCGGTTGTGAAAACTGTCAATCTGAAAACTCACAGAGAAAGATATCTTAAGAGATTTACCAGATAGGTGTTTTAGGGGATATGTCCATATTGAGTATATGAGTTATTTGAAGTTCAACAAGTAATTACAGAACTTTAACAAGTAGTCAGATCACACATGGAAGTTGAGACCTGCAGATTTAGTTTATATCTCACCCCCTGTGTGTCCTGCCCTCTATAACCACCCCCCCCACCCCCCCCCCCCCCCCCGACCTGATTCCCTCCCTGCTGCTCCAGACAGACGCACACAGTTGAAGTCATGTGTTGCTGCGCTGCCGCCACGCTGGCTGCTGCCAATACGTGTTATTGTCAGTTTGACATCAACCCACTGAGCCCGCGGGCGCCGAAATAACACAACGGCTCCCGGAGAGAGAGGGGGTGAGAGGTGCGTGGGGGCGAGTGACGGGTCATCCAAGGTGAGCAGGGGCCTTCAAAGAGCCACAGACCCAGTTATTACCACAGCGGGTTCCCGTGCATGGGCTTAGATGTGTGTGTGTGTGTGTGTGTGTGTGTGTTTTATACTTGTTAAGGTTTGATTTATAATGACCCCCTCTGCCAAGGAGGTTATGTTTTCATCTGCATTTCCTAGATAGCAGGATTACACAAAAACTACCAAATATCTCCATATATCTTTACTCTTCAACCTGTGTAACCAACCAGTACAATACTGTGATTGATGTGCAGGAACTTTAACATCTGTGTCATGTCAATTCAAAAGACGGTTTTCAGAAAACGTAAACTAGTTTTTAATGGACATGATTCTGAGTAGAAATGAGTGTATTTACACAAAATATCCACAATATGCATTAAATTCCTTCATTTGTCAAACAGCTGTAACTCTGCGTAATGACAAAGATGAGGGATGAGTTACAGAAGAAGGATTCTGGATTTAACAAACACTTAATATCTGGTTCTATAGGATGTGTAGGACACTGGATTCTGGGATGAACAAAGTAAGAAGCTGAGAAAAGGCTCAAATGAAGCCGTTCTCCCAAGTTTGTTAGATGACAGTCATTAGTCTGTCATTAACACTCGCCTGTCTGCCTGCTGCTATCTTGGGATCTGGTGACTGACATGTTGTAATGTGTTAATGTGTAAATGTACTGTGTGTGTGTGTGTGTTCAAGTGCACGTTTGTGTACCTTTGTTCTGAGAACTGACACTTGTGTCTCAATCCAGGAAGCGTCTCGTTCCCTCTGAAGGTGACTCTTGTCCCTGCAGATACCTCAGAGTGTTCCTCTCGCTCAGATCCTGATTATTAACATGTCACCTCGTTGAGTCGCAGTCAGATTACGATGAGGAGTGAGGACTGAGCACTCACTCACACTGTGGGACTAATTGATGGAGGGATGAAGACACAGAGATGGAAAATATCCAAGTGGCAAAGATGAGGAAACGAGAGGAATGAAAACAAGAAGAAGTTTGAGTGACAGAGTGAGATTAGCAGAAGACTGGAGACTTGGTGGGAAGTCAAACTTAAAGTTTTTGAATCTTATCTTATTTTGGTAGTTTCTGTGATTCTGTCGGACATGATAACTTCTGAGACTTTGTGAAGTGGTGACGGTCAAACGGTTTAATAATGAAAAAAGCCAAATATCCATCAGTTCACAGAATGACTTCTTCAATGATCAAGTCTGTTAGTTATTCTCTCAATTAATAACTTAATAAGTGAATCTTTTGTTTGTTTCAATGAAATATAGAAAAAATATTTAATATTTAATTTAATTAACTGTTTATTTAGACTGAACTCAGGAATATTCACTTACCTTATTATTTAAATGACAAAGAATCCTTACATCTGACTAACGACACCAATTTCATATGAATACAATTAATTTCTTATCAATAGTTGCTCCACAGTGTTGAGTTAGAGTAAAAATAAAAGTTGACAGATGTGTGTCTAATGGATTTAATCGGGCAATATTGGCTTATCTCAAATATATTTGTCCTGGTATATCTGATATGGCCTGATAGAAAAACTTGTTTCTTAACTCTGCCCCAGGTTACAAGGTTTCAGGTTGAAGTTTTAAAGAAACTGCAACTTAATGCTTTTTTTCGAACCTGGTTTCCTTTTACATGAAATGATAGAATGCAGAGAGCAGAACATTCAGTTATGTATAAAGTCACATTACAGTGAAGTTTCAATGAGGGGAAGGTTTTTTCCAGCTGCTGCTTGGTAACAGGTAATGGTAACTCCAACCATTGTGTAACTGGGAGGATTGGTTGAGTACATGATGGATTGTTTGGTACTGGTAGAGATATGAGCCCTGTCATTCTATCTATGAAAGGATATTTTCCATCACTGGGACGCACTGGTATTTTCTTCGCTCTATCAATAGTTGTGTTGCGTAATTGTTGGTCAGTCTGAGATTTATTTATTTATTTCTGCTCCCAGTTACACAAGCCTGGCAACGCTGGCAGATGGAAATAGAGAGAAACACTGGGCGTGGGCAGGAGAGGAAACCTACACACTTAACATCCGCATCATGTTAGCAACACACAACTTCACCCAAGGAGGGAAACAAAGGAATGTAGAGAACACACGGAGAGCACACAACGATCCCAGCAGATGGTGTAAAGGACGGATCTGTGTGTGTGTCTGTGTGTGTGTGTGTTGTGTTCTCACGTCTCACACGCGGGTTGCTATCTGTAATTACCGACCAGTTCCCTCCTACCTCCATTTCCACCATCGCACTTCCACTGTTGGAAAACACCTGAGTTGGCAGCTGTTGGTAAACCTGTATCTGGCTCAGTCGTCTCTGCTGCTGCTGCACTTTATCTTCCTCAGTCCATTTCCAGGAGGTGAATTACCTCCACGCTGAGAATCCCAGTAAAGACGTGGATCTCCCTCTGAGAGTGTGTGTGTCTGTGTGTGTGTGTGGGTGTGTAGATATTACACAGCAGCTGCTAAAACAGAAAAGATTAATGATTCATTATGAAACCAAACTGAAGTCTCCTTTGATGAATGGCAGCAAATTGAGACTTTATCACTTCACAAAGTTTAAACGGACTGGATCCTGGATTAAGAGATCAAATCATCAGCTGAGAAATTAATTGACTTAAATGTGTGTGATTTGCAGTACACACACACACACATACACACACACACGACACAGGGTTCCTTAATATTTTCAGACTTCAGCGCTGGTTGCTACAGCAACAGGGCAGAGCGGGGGGGGGGGGGGGGCGCGGGGGGGCAGACAGAAAGATAAGTCAAGGATTTAAGGAGGAGGAAAGTTGAGTAATTCTTTTCTACGACTTAAAGTCTGTCTGTCTATCGTTCTGTCACAACTATGAAGGTGAGGAAGAAGATGAACTTATTCAGACGTACACAAACCTTCATTGTTCGTTATGCACCAACACCAGCACACAAACACACACCCACACAGGAAGCAGGGAGATGCAGAACAAGATGAAACACAGGAACCGAAGTCAGAAGAAGCTCAGGGAAGCACGAGGGACACGAGGAGCTGAACAGATGAACTGACAGAAAGAAGAAAGTGAGAGGGAACACAAGAGAGACACTAAACACATCCAATACAGAAGAACATGACACAGAAGAAAATGCTTGAGGGCAGGAAGGAAACTGAGAATATAACTTTAATTCCATTTATATATGAAGTCACTCAAAGAGCAGGTTTTTGGCTCGTTTATATTATGGTCGTGATATTTTTATATTTATATTTGAATAGTGTTGATTGTTTAAAATGTTCATGTCTGACACTCGAGCTTCGGTTTGAGTCGTGCGGCCGAGTGCGAAGACAAAAGTCAGAAATGAGTCAAAGCCCTGAAGGCAGCAGGACGATGAGTAACCAGAGAATCATGCAACAATTAATAACTTCTGTTGTTCCAGGCAGTCGACAATTATCCAACAAACCTTCGTCACGCACACGTGTAGTCTTGTGGGTATGTGTGAACGTGTGTGTGTGTGTCTGTGCACGTGTGTGTGTGTGTGTGTGTGCACGTGCACTCGACCTGACAGCTTAGGGAAAAGAGGAGCTGACACGAGACGCTGTGAAGCATCACCGTGAGATATCCCATGACATTTACTGCTGTCCAACACACACACACACACACACACACACGCACACACACACACTCACACACACACACACACACACACACACACACACAAACACACATGCACACTCCCTTTATCCAGTCAGCTGTGCGGGATCGAACCCTGATGGAAGATTCCAGTAAAGGAAACGAGCTGCCAGCCTCTGGACGGTAGATGGATAGAAGGAGGGATGAAGAGAGATGAAGACGAGAGGGCGTCTGAGAGATCGATGACATCATCAGATCAGACTGATGTGAGATCAGTTTGTAAAGTATGAGAAGAGAAGGAACCAGAAACAGAGGAAAAGTTAATGTTGGGATAAATATGTGAAATGTGCCGAGAGCTGCACGTGAAAAAGACACAAAGCTTTTAAAGCAAAGGGGAAAGTAAGCTTATGACCGGCTTGTTACTTGTCTCTTCAAGTTACAAAGATACTTATGATTGAACTTCAATAATTTTTGTTTCTTCTTCATCTGATCTTCATCATTTCCAAATGCAACATCTCTCAGAAGCTCCTCTGGTGTCGTGGCTTCATCAGTGAAAGCTCCCGACACGACCAGGTCTCACCTCAGGACACCACAACTAAAATAACCGTCACCTGTCTCCTCATGTTCTCTCCCCCTCTCTCTCTCTCTCTCTCTCTCTCTCTCTCTCTCTCTCTTTCCTCTACCTCCTTTGTGACTATTCACTTAATTTTCTTACTCTATCGGTTGCCTTGGAAACCAGAGGTCGTTTTCCCCCTGCTCTTTGGAAACAATAAAAACAGGAGAGGGAGAGAAAAGGCAGAGAGACCTGGAGACGGGGTGAGAGAGGGAGAGAAAAGGCAGAGAGAGGTGGAGATGGGGTGAGAGAGGGAGAGAAAAGGCAGAGAGAGGTGGAGATGGGGTGAGAGAGGGAGAGAAAAGGGAGAGAGACCTGGAGACGGGGTGAGAGAGGGAGAGAAAAGGCAGAGAGACCTGGAGACGGGGTGAGAGAGGGAGAGAAAAGGCAGAGAGACCTGGAGACGGGGTGAGAGAGGGAGAGAAAAGGCAGAGAGAGGGGGAGACGGGGTGAGAGAGGGAGAGAAAAGGCAGAGAGAGGTGGAGACGGGGTGAGAGAGGGAGCGGTGCCACGCGGGGGGGTATCAAGGATTCATTTAGCTCCTGCTGCCGCTCACTTCCAACCTCCCGGCTCCGCCCTGCTCCGTCACACTGAAGCCTCCGGATTGGATTATTGATTTAAAATGAAAATATGTCAGTTGTTTGTGTGGATTATTTTAAATTAGACAGATTCTTTAGTGATAAAGTTCTGCAGAGTTTCTCCTGTCACAAGACGTCAGTAAATGGAAAGTGATGTGTTTCCTTGAACATTAGATTCTCTTTAACATTTTCAATTATTTAAATTCTAACTATCAACCTGAAAATGAGCAGAATTTGTGTTTTGGGATTCAGACAAAAAGTCCAACGCAACAACTTGGACTTTTAGAGCTTGTCACGTCTCGTTTTCACGTTTTCTTCCATCTTTTTGACTCATAAGCAGAAACATCACTTATAGATGAAGTGAAACCCTGAGCTTAAGTTTCCAAGCATCCATGAAAAGCTCTTTTAGAAACTTTCCCTCCCGTCTGTCAGAGAGAAGACAAAACGTACGTCCTGACACAAAATCCTCAACTTCACCAGAGAGCGAATCACAAAGCCCCGTCAGTGAATCTGCTCCTCCAACTATTTTAATAATACTCTAGTTTAGGTCCCCGGCTCCTTCCAGGAAGTGAGTGACAGCCAGTGGAGGGAAACACAGCAGCCGACCTGCTCTGTAATTACTCCACAGTTTTTTTAGAAAGAAGCTGTTTTATTTAACAAGTTCTGAGTTCATCTTATTCCAACACCTTGTCTGTAGTGGAGGTTTTATCTCTGAGTTCCTCCTCCTTCTCCTTCCAGTCTCTGTTCTGAGAGGAACAAGACTCTCAGACACCTCAACACTAATTGACTCTTTTTATTTTTAAGGCAGACACTTGAGCATGAGAAGCTGGGAATGCTGGGAAACTCATGGCGGCTGAGTTTTTAAGATAATGCATTTTGCAGTGGGAATAACTGAGATAATCTCCACACAGGCCTTAAGGCTGCCATCATTACTTGGACTGGGGGGGAAATAAGGAAGCGCTGACCTGCAGTTCATCGAGCCATGATATTGATATGAAAGCGTACGTGTGTGTGTCTGTGTGTGTGTGTGTGTGTGTGTGTGAGTGTGTGCTGGGGAGCACTAGGTGGTGTGTGTTCAGAGGCAGTGCTGGGGGGGCTCGTGATATCTCTGTCCTCATTAGGACAGGCGAGCTATGGGAAATAAGCTGAAGTGGCAAAAAGAGAGAGAGGGTGTCTGTGTGAGAGACAGATTAATGTTTCATTTATTTCTACTACATACAAATGAAGTTACATTTTTATTTTGATTCTGTATTAATCAAGTTAAAATGCATCAACAAGCCAAACCCAGGATATGAGGTGTATAAGGATTTACAAGGAATTGAGCTGTGGTGATTTTATCATATTTAAAAAATAATATTTACAAAATGTCTCACTGTTAATCGCCTGAAGTGAACAGGTGGAACCATTGAACAGATTTCCTGGTATTTTCGTAAATGTAATTTAAGGAAGAACCCATAAAATTACTGAAATGAATCATGGTTCCTGCAGCGTCTTAAATCAAATGTAAAATCTGAATGTGAGTCTTACATTTTTTTGAATATGCTAAAATATCCCATCCTAGGTCTTGTATATGCTTATAGATGTGTTCTTATTATGGGGTGGCTACTCCCATCGTGCTTGGAAGTTATGTTTTAAAAGAGAAATGTTTTTGAGTCCAACGTGGAACTGGTAACTGAATCTCACTACACTGGGTTTGGTGGGAAAGACTGAGGCTCCCTGCTGGGTTGAGAGATAACTTGGTGTTTACACGGTTTATTCTCTACTCAACTAATTCCCCTTTACTACCTGAGTAAATCTGGAATCTGATGCTCCTTCATATCTATCGGACTTGACTTAGATTTGAACTTTTCATTGATCCTAAAAAGTCCTAAGTTGAACTTTTTGAAACCTGCAGAAACCCTGTTCATACAGTTTGTTTGAATTAGTTCATATACGATAGAATTTAAACCTGCACCACTCCTCTGCATATGATATATAAATATATAGTGAACAGATATATACAGGGTATGTGACAGTTTGTGCCCTCCCTGTGTGTTTAATCACCGGAGCCTTCCAGGGGACACGTTTTAAAAGCCAGATGTAGAAGGTAAAACCCAATTAAAAACTGATCTTACAGTAATACACCGGGGGATCAATCGCCTGTGAGCTCTGAAAAGCATCAGATGACAAATGTGTCCTCTTTACCTTGTCTCCCGTGTTTCTGCTTTACAGCCATTAGCCCGTCGGGGCATCAATATTGAACATGGCTCCCTGCAGTGCTGGATGTTTGTGCTGCTGACACACATGGAATTTAATGTTTGATTTAATGAGAGATTTGAGGTTAACGACTGAGGATGCATACGTGTGTGCACGTGTGTTAGCATGTGGGCGGCCGAGTGCGAGCGCTTATGTTTTTAAACGTGTCGGTTCGGATGCACGTGCAAAATCCTCGTATGTGGACTTTTCTGCCTGCGAGTGGGCGATGGTTGCTTGTGTGTTTGTGTGTGAGTGTGTGTGTGTGTGTGTGTGTGTGTTTATCTGCATGCATGTGTTTTGCCCACTCACAGCCTATCTTTATCCGTGCTGTGATATCTGCAGTCGTCCATCCCTTCGTGGGGAAGGTTGGGGCCGAGACATGTGCAGAATTAAATCTTCACTGGGAATTCTCTCTGTTCAAACGCTCGGTGTCGTAAGTTCAGGAAAGAACCGGTTCTCCTTTACTCCTCTGGGCTCGGCCCCTAGTTCTTGATGTAGCTGCTTGCAGGCTGTGAGTTGCTGGGTGCCTGGGGGGGGGCACATTTTCCACATCCTGTGCTGTGCAGCCTCTGGATTTCTATTGAAACCGCTCCGTCACACTCGGCTACAGTCTGGTTTTCACATGTTCTGCTCGCTGCGTTAACCTTCATGCTAAACCAGTGTGGTTCCCCCTCAGAACACGTATGAACAGATATCATCTCCTCAAGCTGAGGTTGAGAAGAAGCTGGTAGAATCTTATTCAAGCTTCTATTAGAGACGAGTTGGCTGCATAATTTAGATTTATTCTGAGTGCACCAGCGTCCAGGGACTGATATACAGTAAAATACACATAAAACACAAGTTAAATACACCTTCTAGTTTTTAAAAGCAATTCATCCTGAGTTGTTGCTGCTGTTGGGAGCTGCACTTTCCCATTAGCATGTAGCGGCTAGCAAGAAAAGAATCACGGCTGCTCTTTAAATCCGAAGCTGTTCTCTGAAACCAGGACACTCTGAGCTCGACCCTCCAGGCTTCACTGTTGTTGGCTGTAGTTTGTTCGATTTGTGGAGGTTTTACACTGAAACTTTATTTTAATGGTCCGTCATAGAGTTTTGAAAGCACATGGGTGTAAATGTTTGTGTAAAGAAACAGGCCTGGAGCACTAGTGTGATCTGTGAGGGTCACATACAAGCAGCACAACATCCACTCTGATAACACAGTTATAGTTATTTTGATAGTTAATATGATGATGACAATATAAATGCTCTGGTTTGTCCTTTCTTTCTTATACTGTAAGGCCCAAGCTTTTATTTTGAAGGCTCGATCCTAACAAACACATATGTCTGATTTCTGGTTCTGAGATTGGGGGAAACAGAAAATGTATATTTTGCAGTTGCTCAAATTCTACTTTGAAGAGAAATGATATGCAAACAAAAATCTATTCAGTCATTAATAAATGTTTATCATCATAACTATTTATTTGAAGTAATAACCCCTCACACGCATGCACCGTCAACCTCAAATTGTTCTGCTCATCAAACATGTGTTTCACTTCGAACTGGTTTCAAATTGAAAGTGATTATTTTTAAGAAACCACAGAACCATGATGTGAACATAAAGGGATTTTTAAAGCTACAAAGACAGAAGGAGGTTTGTGTCCTGATCCAAGGAGATCCTCAGACGCTGATTCCAGGAAGTGATCTGAGTCAAACCCTTTTGCAAGCCATTGTTTAGTTGTGTTTTAAATGTGTAATGAGCCCATTGTCCCATTCCACCTCTCTATTGAAATGAAGTTTTGTAGTGATGCATGTGAAAGGCTGCAGACGTCTCTCTGTCCCTCTCTCAGCTGTTTTCCTTAACCAGCTGTTTGCACGTGGTTCGAGCGAGTCAGCATGATGGTGATCCTGTTGAACTGCGTGACCCTGGGAATGTACCAGCCCTGTGAGAACATCGACTGCTCCTCAGACCGCTGCCAGATCCTGCAGGTACAAGCACACGCCTACACACACACACCTCAAACCTCTGATCTGCTGTGAAGTCTTCATGGATCTAAATCTGTGAACGTCTCAAAACTCAGAAGGTGATATTCCTCCAGGCCCGGTTGAGATATTGATTCCTGAATGAAATATGTGCAGCTGAACTGACGCCTCTGTCTGCTCAATGTTTACATTTACTTCACCACATCATCTCTTTTGGACCTGTCTGTGATTCTATCTTGTACTTCTTACAGCCGGAAGGTTTTCAGTTTGAATCCCAGTTTAACAGGAGTCTCTCTGTGTGGAGTCTGCTTGTTCTCCCTGTTTTCTCTGGGATCTTCCTTCCACAGTCTGCAGACTTGCAGTCGGGGGGGAGGTTAAATGGAGAAGTAAATGTTAATGTAATAGTTTTGACCTCTTATTTTATAATCTATCTGTTTATCTCTCTTCACATTGAGCGTTACTCTAACGTGGCTGAGGACCTGAGACACTCTCTGTAAACGTGCTCTATCAGAAGAGTTCCCTTAGTGACACAGGATCATGTATATTTGATCAGACGCTTTTCAAACACATGTTCACGGTGTGGAAGAGCACTTACATGCCAAGAAACACACGTTAACAAAATGTGACATATGCACTCGTGTTCTCAGTCGTGCATATTTCATATAAAAGCTGACGTGCATGTAAACAACAAAAACAGGTAAACACAGAGATCCGGACACATGGCTTCACGTTCTTTGAAGCAGAAAAACCAGAGTGCACCTCTAGGAAGCGTTGACAAACATCCATTCAAAAATATACTGGTGTCGACACGTAACACACATTTCCAACGCACAAACATCCTCCCTCCCTCCCGGCTGCTCCGCTCTCCCTCCCTCTCTCTCCCTCCCTCTCTCTCCTCCCTCTCTCTCCTCCCTCGTCTCGCTCCATCCTCACATTCCTCCTCCCATGCTGGGGCCGGCAGCTCCTGGCTGTGACTCACTTGCTAGCATGTGGTCTTTGTGGTGCAGCGAGCTTGACTTTCTCACGTACGGCACCTTGGCAGCCCCCCCCCTCCCCCGTCATCTGGCAAGACGGGGCGAGCTGCAGGATCGCTTCTCGCGGAGGTCAAAGGTGGCCTGAGTGGGCGTAGGATCCGTGCGTGAGCGTGTGCACGTGTGTCTCGGGCCTGTCGGTGTGAAGCGCTTGTTGAATCAACCCCGATGTCCTGTTTTCACATTTTCACACACACACACACACCGACACACACAGGGCAGCACACTCATCATACAACAGCCAACACACAGAGTGGATTGATTCGGCTCCCTGGGGGGGGGGTGGGGCGGGGGGGGGGGGGGGGGGGGGGGGGGGGGTGTTGGACCTAATAGAATTTCTCCTTCAAGTATCTATAGACCCGATTCAATACCAGCATGGATTTAGTGGTCTACAGAGCCCACAGTCAATACACTACTCCTCTTAGAAAATCCGTGGTTCAATACCGCGACTTCAGTGGTGCCTCCGCCGAACCGTCCACATGGTGAGCCTGGACAGATGTGGACATGAGGACCCCTGGATCTCACCTCGATATCCATCCAGTGGCATGAGTGGCATGAGGCCGGATGGATGAGTGGATGAACTCTGTGTTACTGACCGCACAATGGAAGAGAATCAATATCAGGCAATTGTGTTCACTAACCCACAATACTTCACAATATAATAAACACTTAACTCCGAGTCGAGGAGCCGTGAAGAGTAACATCTGAGACATCAAATGTAAAAAACTATAGAACAATACTCTGAAGGATAAATTCAGTGTTCAAGGTTTTGACTTCAAATTATTAATCATAGACCATAAAGTAACTTTAAAGGACCCATTAAAAGATATTTGTTCATTTTAGCTGATATATTATTGTAAAATGGTTTTAGATCTCATACTGTCACTGTCTCCTATTTGTGGTATAATTGGAAAACAAAAAAATTCAAAGATGGAAGAGAAGAAAGAGACAAGAAGACAGACTGAGAAAAGCCAAACAGAGTGAGAGCTTTGGAAATGTCAGAAGAGGAAGGTTTTATTTTTAGACAGCTGGTGAAATCTTCATCTCCCTCGTGTCCGTGAACTTTGCAGAAGTTTTGCCCCCTCGACCTTCTCGCTGGTTGGACAAAGGTCAAGGTTATACACTTTGGCTGTTCCGTCCACCCACCTCCAGGAACAGCTGAGAGAACAGCCGCTAATCTGGGCTGTTTGCTCACAACAGCAATCACACGCATTAGCAAGATCTTTAATATATGTGGATTTCTTTTTTCAATTCTTTTAATTAGATGCTTGATTAAAGCTCTGAGTGAGGTGTGTGGGGGGGGGTATCTCTGATTACTGCTAAAACAAATTATTTTCCATTACCCTGCTGTTTAGGGCAAACTGCTCAACTCAACTGGGGAGAGGGGGAAGGTCGGGGGAAGAGAGGAGGAGTGGAACAGAGGTTTAATTGAGAGGCGGAGGGGAAGGTGGAGATGTGAAAGTGTCAGGGGAAGAAAAAGAAAAGAAGGTAAAAATTGTAGAGTTGGAAATACAAGAGCATCATGGAGGTGTGGGAGGGGGAGAAAAACTTACAAAACCTTTCATATCCATATTTTATAGGGTGATACAGGGTTAGTTTGAACCCCCTCTAGGTGTCCTGGTGCAGGGGAGGATCCCACCTCACCTCCACTGCAACCTGAACCTTTCCTGGAAGTCAGATCTCGTCCCTTTATTTCAAACACACTCAGATATCACGTCCTGTTTTCAGTGAAAACCGTCAATCGTCTTCAAGAATTCATAAAGTGAGTGAGACACACAAGAAAACAAGCTTCAGAATTAAACAGGACACAAAAGAACACAACAAAAGACACATCAAATATAAATCCCGAAAAAAACAACACAAGGAAAACAAGGTGAAAGTTTCAAAACATAAAAAGTTCATACAACAGAAATAAGTTGACACAAAAGTCCAAGACAGAAGGTAGATGATGTTAAAACCCTAAAATCTGGTGTCTGCCTGAAGTGGACTTTCCAGAACTCTGCTATGAAACTGCAGAAAGTTCACTTAAGGTCTCACAACTTTGATAAATAAACACAAAGAAGAGTTTTCAGTGCTGTAGGCATTTCAGACGTCATGGGTAGGAAAGCGTAAAGTGGAGAACCACTGGGAGGAGGACCAGTCACTTGGATTCAGTCACTGGGACGTTGCTGAATCCACCCTGACATGCAGCCTGCACATCTCGGCTGTAGCACTAAAGTCCCATTAAAGGCTCATAAAGATGAGTCGAGCAGACGCAACACTTCCTTCCATTCGTCTTTAACCCATTCATTTCAAGGTGTCTCAATTAAATCAATAATCCACTTTTTAAAATGGAGTGCTCCCAGAGAACACGTTCCTCCATCAAAGTCCTGATCTGCACCAACCTGCACACGCTGATTAAAACCACTACACACAGTTTTTAACTGGTTATGAAACTGTCTCTTTTTTAAATCGCTGCCTCTTTACAATTAAACACAAAAGGTAATTGAGGAGGAAATTGCCTTTTTCTATAAACCGTTCTGTGGGCGGGTCGGAACACCAGCGAGGTCAGACTAAACCACTTCCAGCAGTGTATCATAGATATGTTGGCCAGTCTGAGGTTTTAATGACAGAAGACGATGGAAACTCGACTGCCTTTGTCCACAGAGACGCCAAAATCTACGAAAAAGAAAAGTTCCCTGTAGGTTCTTTAAGATCCATTCATTATTTCTTTTGAGAAATCAAGAAAATATTTGTTTTGTTTAAGAAAGAACAACAAATTTATCCTGGATTTACTCCCTGATCCAGATCTGCACCAAATGTCTTCTACCCTGAAACACACGGAATCCTTTCAAGTTTCCTGGTAATCTGTTGAGTTGTTTTGGTATAGATACTTGTTAATGATAAAAAAAAAGAATGAATCTAAACTTCTTGGCTGCAGTAATAATGGAATTATAGCATTATATTAGATAAAAACCTGATAGGACACACTTCATTCTTTCCAACCTTCTTCTTGTATCTAACCAGAATCTGACAGTCTCTGCTGGTTTGACACCTTGTCTCTGCTCTGTGTCCCTCTGTGTCCCTCTGTGTCCCTCTATGTCCCTCTATGTCCCCCTGTGTCCCTCTGTCTCCCTCTGTCACCCTCGGGCTCCCTCTGTGTCCCTCTATGTCCCTCTCTGTCCCTCTGTCTCCCTCTGTGTCCCTCTATGTCCCTCTCTGTCCCTCTGTACCCCTCTGTGTCCCTCTGTGTCCCTCTATGTCCCTCTGTGTCCGTCTGTGTCCCTCTGTGTATCGCTGTGTCCCTCTATGTCCCTCTCTGTCCCTCTGTGCCCTCTGTGTCCCTCTGTGTCCCACTGTGTCCCTCTATGTCACTCTATGTCCCTCTGTGTCCCTCTGTGTCCCTCTATGTCCCTCTGTGTCCCTCTGTGTCCCTCTGTGTACCGCTGTGTCCCTCTGTGTCCCTCTGTGTCCCTCTGTGTCCGTCTGTGTCCCTCTGTGTCCCTCTGTGTCCCTCTGTGTCCCTCTATGTCCCTCTGTGTCCCTCTGTCTCCCTCTGTGTCCCTCTGTGTCCCTCTATGTCCCTCTATGTCCCTCTGTGTCCCTCTCTGTCCCTCTGTCTCCCTATGTGTCCCTCTGTGTCCCTCTATGTCCCTCTATGTCCCTCTGTGTCCCTCTCTGTCCCTCTGTGTCCCTCTATGTCCCTCTGTGTCCCTCTGTGTCCCTCTATGTCCCTCTGTGTCCCTCTGTGTCCCTCTGTGTCCCTCTATGTCCCTCTGTGTCCCTCTGTGTCCCTCTATGTCCCTCTGTGTCCCTCTGTCAGGCCTTCGATGCATTCATCTACGTCTTCTTCGCGATGGAGATGGTTATAAAGATGGTGGCCCTGGGGATCTTCGGCCGCCGCTCTTACCTCGGGGACACGTGGAACCGCCTGGACTTCTTCATCGTCATGGCAGGGTGAGTTTTCCACGTGTGTGTCTCCTCTCTCTTCATCCTGAGATATTCGTATCGCACTAGCATCGGTTGCATGTTGGCAGGTTAGCTAGTGTCATCCAATGGGTGCAGGAGACAGGTGTATAGGCTCCACCCCCCATGCTCCTTCAAACTGGACTAAAAAAGCCACTGGAAAGTCGGTCGTTCGATTCCCGGATCCGCCGGTCTGCCTGTCAAAGGGTCCTTGGGCGATTTCCCCATGATGGCTGCTGTCAGTGTGTCAATGGGATGAGTGATAGACCAGTGACAGATTTGAGGGGTCATTAAGACTAGGTAATACCACCATTGATTTTTAATGCCCTCAAACATCTCACCAGCTGTCAGGAAAACGTTGATCATTACCTTGAAGCTCCTACCTCCTTATTCTGAGTTAAACCTGAAGATTCTCTACCTCAATGACTCCTCAGTCTTTTATCCGTCCATCACTCAACTGGTTTCAGGAATAACACGAGAGCTCTGCTTTCTCTGAAGGCTGATACTGGGAGGCATTCAGCTTAACTGCTGGTTTTACTAGAGAGAAACAGAACACAAGTTCGGTGGGTGAAAACAAGCTTATCTCCGAAATCTGCTGCAACACATTTTCTCTTCAGGCTCAAACAAATTCAAGTAATTAACATGATTTGATGAATGAAAACAGTTGAGTTGCATCCTATCATTTGTAGAGTAGCCCCCCCCCCCCCCTCAGTAAACAGATCCCCTTCATAGAGGATGACGCCCCCTGCTGATGCTGCGTTCTCACATCTGTGTTTTCTGTTGGCTCAGGCTTTTTCTTTTTGTATTTCCCTACATCTTAAGATTCCACACATCATAGTTGACTGTGAGATTCTGTGCACGTGACAAACATGGAAGAATAATGACAAGCAGCATGATCAAACGTCTGTATGCACACACGTGTAATCATCATTAGCCACTCGTCATTTAAATAAACCAATTAGCTGTAGACTAATTGCTTCACTCTCCGTAGAGGGAAATGTATTTAATGCTGTGTAGTCGTTTGTTAGCTGATTTAAAATACTATATGTTGACATTAATAATTTGTTATTGTCAGCTAAAACTCAATAAACTACCTGCCTGAAAAAGAAAGTCCCAGGATTGAATGTCTTATCAACGTGGACATTTTGGGCACCTTCAGTTTGGGATGCTGGTGGTCGTGGTCATACTGGTGGTGATACTGGGGGTGATACTCCTGTCTGACACCAAATCTAACTGGATCAATCTTTACAAAAACATAAACCTTGGTTCAGATGTTCAGGTGCTCCCCCCCCCCCCCGGTGTCCTCTGAAGGTGCCCCCCCCCCCCCCCGGTGTCCTCTGAGTGAATCCCTGATGAGAACCTCAAATCAACATCTTCACTTTTCAATCAAGATTCAAATAATTGTTTAAATGTTGCATCAAAAGAATGAATTACTAATGTTTTTATCTCCATTGCCCCTTCATCCCCATTTTGAACTTGACTTGCACATTTTGCTTCCTCTGCCTTTTCGTTTCCTCTTTTCACCTTTTTTTTCCTTCTTTTTCCCCCCCCCCCCCCCCTTCTTATTTGTCCCTTGGGGGACTGTGAACATTTTTCATTCACTTTTTACCGCCCTGGTTTCCTTAGATTTTCCATAAATTTCCACAGCCACCAGTGAGCTGTTCCAGCCCCCAGGCTGTAGCAGCTCCCCCCTCCATCCTCTTGCTTTCTGGTAATGTTTTATTTGGTCCTTTGTTCCCGTCTGATCCGACAGCTTCGGGCTCATCGGTCTTCCCCGGCCTTCTCCTCGGCTTTCCCTCAGTCATCATCCTTTCGGCATTAGCCACGGAGATCTGTCGACTCCACACGCCAAAACCTCAACGCTCAGTGCACGGCGCTGCGGAGAGAAACCGCCACCACCGCCAATTTCTCCCCGGTCTTACATCCACCACATGCGGCGTGTGTAGCGACGGCAAGGGGGCGTGATTAAAATGTTGTACCCCTGGGAACTAGTGTGCTGCACAAACAAGCAGTGGGCGAGCTGCAGGAGAGGGATCAGCAGCAGGAGCTCCACACCGGGCTCTGATGAGCTGTGTGAGCATCACAGGTGTGTGTGTGTGTGTGTGGGGACCTGGTGTGGAGCTGGAAGGTGTTCAGGGTTGAAACCAAATGTTTTGAGTAACTTCTCCCTCAGGCTCCCCCCCCCCACACACACACACACCTACCCTGCTGCCTCCCTACTTTTCTGTTATTCTTAATTCTGGTAAACAAAACTCTGGGACGACTGGGAGCCTCACATCTTCAGCCCTTGTGCGTTGTGACACTCTCATCTCTTTGGTTCGGGGGTTGTTGAGGCAGCTGGAAGTTGAGGTAGATTTTCATTGGTTGCTGGGTCAGCTGATGTTCCTCCGTGTTGCTCACTGTCACTGTGTGTTCTGAACAAGTCTCAGGGCCGATGTTGGAGTAGCCCCGATCAGGTACTGTTGCCCATGTCCGCCCACACCCAGTGAAACCTGTCAATCATCTGATATTGTGATAATACTAATTCAAAAGGAATTCATCAAAAACGGAATTCAAATCAGATTTATCCAATGTTTAGCCCTTTGTTGCTTTTAAAGTTATAATTGATCCCCAGCTTCCAGTATGAGTTACAATAAATGATATTGCAATGCAACATGCACAAATGAATTAAAATATGAACAGACACAATGGTCACTCACCAAAAGCTTCAGTCCTCATTGTGAATTTAAGACCTGAGAATATGTTTTATTTGAAATCAGCCCTCGGAGCAGCTGCTGTGGTTTCCCACCTCCTCCTCTCCTCATTGGTTAATGGACTCTAGCTTTAATGACCACTGAAAGCACCGAGAGTCTCGTTCACACACGCAGTCAGACAGCACTTCTATATATAGCACCTTTTTTTAGCACTCATACTTTCAAACAGTGACGGCTCACCCACCGGTTTCTTACCCGAGAGCCTCCGATCTTCCAATTAGAGAACGACCCGCTCTACCCCCTGAGCCGCAGCCTCTCGTAGGTCAAGGCAGGATTTCCAGGGTCCGGGCCGTGATAACAACTCACCTTCATGAAACCAGCGCACTGAGGAATCAAACTAGAGAATGAGTTCTTCAGGTGCAAAGAGGAATCAGTCACAAATGAGTCTCTCCTCTGAGGTCTGTTAGGGCTGAGGCATGCACAGTGGAGCCAGAGGATATCTGTCCGTCCACATTATGATTCCCTTTGTTCGGTGGTTATATTCAGCTGCTCTTAGCGTGTGGCTGCAGTAATAACAATACTTCCATTGAGTGACACTGATCTTAATTTGTTGCAGCGCTGCGCCACTGCCTGCGGGGGCAGAGGCGGGGGGGTAGAGAGAGAGAGAAATAAAGCATATGAAGCAAAAGAGGGCTTTATAGTGATGGGATCGTTTTGTGTTGGCACCTGCCATCACTCATTGTTAGGCCTTAAGTCGTTTGCCTGCATGAGGAGATTGGAGGTTTGCTTGTGGAAATATTTATTGGGATGTGAAACTGCACTGGAAGCAGCAAATAATCTGCTGGGTTCCACCTCAGTGGGAACAATGGGGGAACCAGTTCTCTGGCTCGCTGTTAACTGGAAATCCTACATGTTAAAAAAACTAAACAGATTCAGGTCAATATTTGAAGTTTCGGTCCGTATTCTGGTTTGTGCCACTGGGAGCAGAATCTGACTCTGTGATCCTTTATGATACTTGTTGTTGTGCGTGTGTGTGTGTGGAAGCTTTACAGTTTGAATGTGTGTGTCTTCAGGAGGTGTGTGCTGCAACACAGAGAGACGGCATGAACAATGAACCTGCACTAGAGCAGAGGACATCAACGCTTATTAGTCTCAGCTCATAAATCTGCACATTTGCTGCTCGGATTGTTATGAATTATCAAAACTAAGATATGAATGACAATCAGGATTCCTGTTGCTCACTCAGCCAATTGTTGCTCCTGCACATTGTGCCTCTGCAGCTGCTCACACTCTCCACTGGGCAGCTAATTGCTCACTACAGTTCCTCTGTTATTACAGTCATAGATACTGGTTGCATGATTGGCTCGTGATGGGCAAAGCTAAGTAGTTCATCTGTTGAGAGAATCCTCACTGGGACAAATGATCCCTTGTTCCACCGAGTATTTCCTCCCTCTATCTGTGTATGTAATGGTTCCAGTAGTTTCTCTGCGATCACATCTGAGGTGATTCTGATTTGCAGACTTGAGAGATTGACTTGTCTGTCCAGGTCCAGTGTGAGTGTCTCCTTCTGGTCACTTTCCCTTGTAAACCAGCCGTTGGTGCATCCATGCTGCACAGGAGAAATCAAACACCACCACTCCTGTGTCAGCTCAACCTTGTGGGGGGGGGGGGGGGG
>CM028858.1:24280667-24294856 GCA_016801935.1 Platichthys stellatus
CCCCCCCCCCCCCCCCCCCGCTTCGTGGGCATCAATCAACCTCGTTTTCAAACCCTCAGTCAGAGGCTCAGGGCAGAACGTGGCTGCTGGAAGTTACCACACGGTTTGAGGAGCCAGAGGATTTATTAGCTCTGGAAACGTCTTCAGACAACTCACAGTGACAACTGTTGATCTGCCCCTCGAGTCCTGACCAACCAATCAGAGGCAAGTGAGTTAACGAGGTCTGCTGAAGTAGGAACTGTACCACATGACACGATTAACTTAAAGACTAAGATTACTTTTTTTGTAATCTATGAATATTTAAATATAAAAACAGTCAGAATAATGTAAAAAAGTTTAGTTGGTCTTTATATGATTTTGAGTTAGAGTTTCACAGTATTATGTGAATCTATATTTATTTATTGTTTACATGTTAGCCATCTGTTTCTATGTGCTGTGTTTTTATGTTATATTCATATGTTCGTATGTAAGTGATCAGTCCTGCGGAAATCAAACATTGCTTTTAATATGAATCTCAGCCCCCCCCCCCACCCCGCCCCCGGCCCCCCCCATGTTCAGAGCTGCCAAACCTTATATTGCTCGGTGAAGAGAGCAGATGGGGGAACATAATTGATCCCAATCTGCGTTGGCAGATCTATATTTAAATAATCTGTCTGTGCTGTTCGGGTTATATATATTTTTATTTTTTATATGATGCCGATGGATTTGGCTAATATGAAATTGTGAGAAACCTATAATTTACAGATACCAACAAAAGAAAGAAAAAACAGGAGAACAAAGCTTGTGTTTCTCTGGAAATAGTTTGTGTTGCTGTTCCCTGTGAAATGACAGAGTGTGTCCAGTGGGACGGTCACTGGTGCACAGTCGGCCTCTGGTATTGAGCTGTAGCTGGAGTTCTCTTTGTTTTCTCTGGTGTTGACCTTCTGTGGCATGTTCTTCCGATGGCAGCGTCCCAATGTCCCACCTTCAAAATCAATAGGATGTCCAGTTATGGCAGCAGGGTGGCGACAGATATAACACAGGTGACTTGTTGTTTTACTAGATAAAGGAATTTGCATTGGATTGTCAGGCCTCTGGTTTTAAACAAATCATTTAGAAGAACCTGCTTCTCACTGAGTGGATGCAGCGTCCAGTTGAAAATGTCAATAAGCAGTTTTTGAAATCGATGATTCCTATGTGTTTTGGGAGGCAGTAGTTCAATAGTTCAACAAGATGAAAATAAGACACAAGGACAACTTTCCAACAAAGCTGGACCTGTTGGAGACTTTAACAGTTGATAAACTATAAGTTGATAACTTATAGTTCAGGAATATTAAATTAATAAGTTACTGAACAATGTGCTTTAACATGACGTGAGAGGGAGTTAGAAAAAAGACGAGTCAGTCGACAGCTGGCTCTCATTTTTGACTGTTTACTCATAACACACACACACACACACACACACAGACACACACATACACACACACACACAGACATACACACACATTCATCCTCGCTGACATGCGTAAGAGCGTCTGTACTCAGTTGGAGGTGTAACAGTTGCTCATTAAAGCTCTAACACCACACAACACACTGCAGGACTGTGAAAATAGATGATAACACACATACACACACACACACACACGAGAAGCACACAACCAAATGGGTGAGCAAAGCAGACGTTGACGCTGTGAAAGGAAACAAGTGGAGCTGTGTTTTAAGTGATAGTAAAGGAAGAGAGAAGGAAGAGAGAGTGTGTCGGGTGGAAAAGTTGCTGTGAAGGATAAACAGAGAGAGTAGTGGGAGGGAAAGAGTGAATCAGAGTTGTGGTAATGTGTGTGTGTGTGTGTGTGTGTTGAATGCTTGTGTATCCGTGTGCATGTGTGTGTGTGTGTCTTCTCTGACTTGCAAACCACTTCTGGGACAGAGGATCTAATGCCTCCATTCATCTGATTCAATAATTGATGTTGTCTCCTCCAGAAGGAGTTTCTTTGGAACCTGGTGGCCGAAAATCAGACATTAAGTGATTTCTGGTAATCGTCAGATTAGTTTATTTATTCCTGTTATAGACCAATCTACAGCCTATATGTACAAAATCTGTTTGGAGGAATTATTGCACTCTCCAGAGCCGTCAACCGCCCGTATCCTCCAGCGTTCTGCTATTACATGTCGAGATAATGTGTTGGAGCACTTGGACTTTAGCTCTTAACGCTGGTGAACTGTGAAATGTGTAAGTGGCTCCATCGTCTCAGCAGATAAACAACCAAGCAGCTTTATAATGTGATTCAACCTCGAGAGCTGCACATGTTTTCAGGATTCTTCTTCTTCTGACAGTGGTTTGCTCTGATTCTTCACAGCGAGAAGGTCCCTGGTTTGAATCCTGCTCAGGTGGGTTTTCACCAGGTTCTCTGACCTTATTTCATGGATTACCTTAAATATTCACACAGACATTCGTGTTCTTTAGGGTTTAAAACCTGCTAATTTAGACTTCTCCTCTAGTGTCACTATTAAATGTGCATTTGTGGTGTTTGAGTGACGTGTCTTGATGGATCTCCTGTAATTTGGGGCAGACAGGTGTCTTTAAAAAACACAAAACCTTCATCCCATTTTCTTACTTAGCCGGTTAAAGAATCCCCACCCGCCCGTCTATCTCCACCTGGGAGGAAAAAATACAACCCAGCGCCTCCTCTGAAATATTCATGAAGCTGTTGAGCTGGAGAGAAGTCGTAACTCAAACACAGACACACACTAAATTTAGTCTGACTTGCGTGTCTGAGAGTGACAGCCTGCGTGTGTGTGTGTCTGTGTGTGGGGTCGAAGTTTGTGTAACACTCTTCAGGAGGGCACATGTGCTTTAGTTGTGTGTCGCCCCTGGTGATCCAACACAGCTTTGTGAGAGCCCAGAGTGTGCTCCGAGCATTCTGTGTGTGTGTGTGTCTGTGTGGGTGTGTGTGTGTGTGTGTGTGTGTGTGTGAAACTCAGGTTATCTGTCTGTACATCTGCTCATTATGTGAAAAATGAGAGTGTATCAGAGTCAATGCCTATTTGCTTATTGTGTGTGATTTGTGTAATGTTGTGTGACTGTTTCAACAAATGAGCCGTCATGTCTACAATTGGAGCAAAAAATTGCCGAAAATGACAGATCGCCATTACGACCCCCCCCCATCCTACACACACACACACACACACACACACACACACACACACACACACACACACACACACACTCATTACTGCTCTGACCAGCAAAGCGTGAACATCACAACCTGAACCTTTAGTGTTTTTTGTCTTGGCATGAAGAAGACTCACACATTTCTGGATTTCCAAATTGTATCTAAATTGCTCCATTATTATTATTATTATTTAAAACCAAATTAATTTAAATGAATGTTATTTACAACCATGTAATGATTATAAGATGATGATTCATGGTTGCGGGTTTTGAGATATTCATTGAATTCCAAAATGTGAGAGGAGAGGAGCCTCCTTTGTTTACTGACCTTTTACTGACTCAACTAATGGAGAAAACTTAGAAATGCAACAGAAACATCATCAGGCAGCAAACATCCAGCTGTCTCATCTAGTCTCATTATAAACAAGTATTATTGTACGTCTCTGTGTGTCTTTGTCTTTGTGTGTTTGTGTGTTTGTGTGTTTGTGCTTCGGGGCTTGAAGATTTCAGCACAAACACTGAGAGAAACTCTCTTGTTCAGTTTCACTTAATTATGCTTTTTAGAGTCTTGTGTGAATTGTAGTTCTTCAAATCAAGGAGAAATAAACACAACAACCTATTTCCTCTACACAATCAATGATGATTATATTATTCCAAGTAACGACAAACATTTGGAGATGTTACCAGGAAAGTAAAAACAGAAACATGTTGATTCCTGGACAGTTTACGTTCTCTTCAGGGTTAAAGTTGTTTCTCACTGTGATTCCAGGATGGTTAAGAAAAGGATCTTTGATCTTTTGAATCCTCCTCCTGGATTTATATAAATATAATTGCAGTGTTGCGGGGGGGTGTTCCCAGAGTTCTCCCTCATGCTCCAGCTTGGCAAACGTGGCCACAACAAAGAGTCAAAGTTCGAACCTGTAGCTTGTCTGTGTGTTTCTCTGTCAAGTCAAAGGTGAAACTCCCGAGAACAGTTTTCTTTATTCCTCACAGTCGAGCAACCTGCCATTAGTCCGGTGGCCAGACCGCCGCACATGCTTTAAATCAGCCACAAGGCGTGGACCTGACTTAGTGAGCCATGAAATATGAATCTCTCCCGTGGCCGGTGTTTCACTGATCCTCGGTTCTGCTCAGATGAAACCTCTCCAGTACACCACGCAGACCGTGAACAGTGAGGTCGGAGATCACAGAGTAACCAGAATACAGAAGCATCTGTTGGTGACCTCAGACGTGGGTGATCTGTGATCTGACAGGTGGTGCTCTGCCTAGGGAGCAAAGAATGAGTTTTTAGTTGATATAAGAGGGATAGAATACAGTATCTTGCATTTGTGAGATGTTGTGAGCTGGAGCCAATCCTGGGCTGACAGTGGACAGATCACCAAACAGTCGCCAACATGCAGTCACCCTGTGGTTGATTAACCTAATTAACCTAAACCTAATCTGCATGTCTTTGGCCTGTGTCACGGAAGGATGCTGCGTGTCATGTGTTTCTCTTCTAATTCATTGAAATGACACGATGAAGATTCATTTAAATTGGATTTTAAGTTTGACTTTGACTCAGAGTTTCTACCGTGGACCTGCTGTGGTCTGATGAAACCTGAACAGCTCCGTCTTGATGGTCGTTCTGTGTTTTGTGAAACCACACAAACATATTTGGGGTGAGTGGGACGTCTATTTTTGCAAATTCTGCACCAGAGAAAATCGGGTCTCAGGCTGAAGCTTTAGAAGAAGCACGTTATTGTTGTCCCCGGCCAGTTGAATGAAAAGATAAATAACTATATCAAAATGATTTCAAATCTATTTGAATCCCAAACCCATGTTCTATCGTTCCCAGGACGAATGGACACCGTCATTCTCCTCCTGAATTTCTTGTCTCTTGTTTCCTCCTGGATTCCATCAGTTTTTAAGTTCCCCAGCTTCTCCAACTTTGACATCTTGCTCTCTACCTTTTCAAAACTGTGGAACTCCGACAGCAACACCAGGAAACAGAGGGAACTTATATAATTCAGTTTATTTCACTGTCATTTTTCTGTCAGATAATATTCTATAGATTTTATTCCCTGAGGTAAAGGTCGAAAGGTTGCGAGTGAATAATTGGCCCGGTCTTTTTAAAACACCTGGAAGGCTTTTTGACCTCGCCCTGAAATAAGCTTATTATGATGATGGAGCGGTAGAACATCTCGTTGTAGAATGTTCGTGTGAAATACCAGAAACTTTCCCACTTGACAACTCTCTAACCCTTCGCCCTGAGAGCAGCGTGCCCCCGCTCAGCCAGGTGTACGCACATCAGGCCTCTGCCTCCGTCTCTCTGTTCCTAACTCTGTAATTATCTCCTGCACTTGATGAAACCCTCCGTCTCTCTCTCGCTCACTCAATCCCATCTTATTGCCGTCGTTATATTGCACTTAATCATCTTTCTCGCTGCTTTCCTCGGATCGGTTCCCGAACCCCACCCCCTCCTCTTCATCTCCCGCTCCCTCTGTCTGTCTCCTCCTCTCTTTGTCTTTCCCACCCATCCTGTCCCTTCTTTGCTACTTTCACTCCCTCTCTCTTTCAGGTCGGACTATATTTTCCCTGCAATAAATTCAGTCAAATTGAAAAATACTGGTTTCCCTCTGTTTCCTCTGCGGTTTGTTTATCCTCTCCACCTCCTTCACAAAGCTCCACTTTCATCTCACAGTTTTTGCAGGTTTAATCTCACGCCTCTCTCTCTCTCTCTCTCTCTCTCTCTCTCTCTCTCTCTCTCTCTCTCTCTCTCTCTCTCTCTCTCTGACAGGATGCACTTTAATGCACTGAGAGGTGTATCCAGTTTTCAGGGATGCAGGAAGCCCACTGAGCTTATTCACTCGTACTTTAACATCTTCCTCCGTCAGTGTCAAAATGATGAAACGCCTCTATCTCTCTATTTTTTCTTTTTTCTCCGTGCCAGTGCAGCAGGCTGTAACTTTGCCACGTGAAGCGATAACACCCACACACATAAATATTCATGCTCTTCTCCAAACTAATCGATGGTTGTGTCATCCCGCAGCAGGTTCGCCCAATCAGACACTTCACTGCTCATGGAAACATAGCTCAAGCTGAAGTTCTTCCTCTGACCCGTGTTACTGTGCATGTCTCAGTTTATTAGATCGACAAATTCCACCTCATTAATTCATATCAGGCTCCGTGCAGCAGGATCCTGACTCTGTGGAAACATGGGCGCTTCTGTTCAGGCCTTTTAATAGGAACAAACATGGAGGGAGGATTTCATTAAAACAACTTGGAACTTCAGATGAATGGAGCTCCGTGGAGACACACAGGTTATAGAAGTAGAGCCGTGGAAGTGTTCCTGCTGTTAACAAGTTCTCCATGCATGTTGTGTTTGTGTTTTCCAGGATCGTCGAATACTCGCTGGACCTACAGAACGTCAACTTCACGGCTATCAGGACGGTGAGAGTACTACGACCTCTCAAAGCCATTAACAGGGTGCCAAGTAAGTCCCCACACCAGCTCAGACTGGTTCACATGTGATATAAGACCAGTACCGGGCCTGTTTTAAACCTGCCTGTTTGGACTGGGATGCTTGTTTGATGCTGGTTTCAGTTTCCTGTCTTAAACTGCAAAAGTTGTATCCATCCATCTATCCATCTATCCATCTATCCATCTATCCATCTATCCATCTATCCATCTATCCATCTATCCATCTATCCATCCATCCATCTATCCATCTATCCATCTATCCATCTATCCATCTATCCATCTATCCATCCATCTATCCATCCATCTATCCATCTATCCATCAACTATCTATCTATCTATCTAACTATCTATGTATATATCAGTCTATCTATCTATCTATCTATCTATCTATCTATCTATCTATCTATCTATCTATCTATCTATCTATCCATCTATCCATCTATCTATCTATCTATCTATCTATCTATCTATCTATCTATCTATCTATCTATCTATCTATCTATCTATCTATCCACCCACCCATCGATCCAACTATCTATCTATCCATCTATCCATCTATTCTTCTATCATCTATCTATCTATCTATCTATCTATCTATCTATCTATCTATCTATCTATCAGTCTATCTATCTATCAGTCTATCTATCAGTCTATCCATCCATCGAACCCATCAGACAAGAGAGAACCTGATTGGTTGAGAGCTGATGGACTCCTCTTCATCTGACTCTTCTGCTGTTAATCGTTTCTCTCTGAAGACAAATTGATTTTACGTCTGCAGACTGTGATGTGTTGTCATGTGATGTCATGAGTCTCATTCAGCACCCTGGACAGCTGCCTGGAGGCGGAGCCAGCGCTGTCCGAGGTTCTGAACATGAGTCACTGAGTCAGAAATACCTCGAGTGTGAACACGTTCAGATCAGAAGCTGATTACACACTGGAGTGAGTGGGACTTGGCTCTGAGCTGATTAGAGGCACTTTCATCCACTGTCGTGTTCAGGCTGGCAAAGTTTGGTATAAATGATATTTAAAAAAAGCATCAAAAAAAGGTTTATAAAGGGGACAGATATATATATTCCTTGCAACGTTATTGAATTTAAGGAATCTGTTGGGCCTTGACGGAGCTGTGTGCTCTATTGACATTCAATTTGTTTTTACTTCCAGTTTTTCGATGATCTGTTTTGAAGGAAAGAGGAAATAGTAAAAACCTTGACTTGTCAAATGTTGTCCCCTAAAATCGACCTGCTTTTATCACTGTGTTAAAGTCGTCTTTAGAAAATATTGTTTGAGTTGAGTTGTCGCCCAAGTTGTGACTCATTAGTTTGCGCTCACATGCCGCCTCCTCCTTTCATCCTCCACTCTTTTCCAGTGTTATTGAATGTGAAGACAAACAGCTGCTGTTTAGATCTGAACGTTGTGTTCACTCTGCCGTGCTCACAGACGCCTGCTGGCCCTGTAGGTGCACACAACACAATGCTGCAGCAGGGATTCTGTCCTGCATCATTATTCATCCTGTTGCAAATGCACAACATGACACCAGCATCGTTGTATTTGTGGCAACAAACCTGCAACACACAACCCCGACTGCCAAACGCTGCCCGAAGGCCTCATTGTGCGGGATGTAATCACATCATTTTGATTGTGTACCTGTTGTTTTCATGAGGCCGCCTGGTGCTGCAGAGGTGGAAATGTGACTGTGAGAAAATGTTTTGACATTAAACTCTATTAAAGCTTTATAAGTTGCAACTACTGGTTTAATCCTGTGTGAGGAGATGAATTCCCGGGGACAGAGAGTGCAGGGAGCTTTTTAAATGTGTCTGCACTGTAATGTCATCCACTGTGCAGCTGCTGAAGTGTGTTGAGTGGCCCGGCCCCTCACTTTAACTCAGAGAGTAACTGTCCTCCTTGATGAGAATAATCAGAGCTTGCGGCTCGCAGCTTTTGTGCGTTGTGTGTCTAGATTGTGCCTCGCAGGCAATCACTCCGAGAAGCTGTGAGTGCTCTCCAAGTCGGAGACGAAGTTAATGTTGTTTTGCATCCTTTATAAGTATAATTGCTAAACCTCCCACTGCTCATGAATCTGCAACATAAACTATCGCAGTAATTTCCCTGTGAGAACAGGTGCGGCTAATTTAGTTGGGAAATATGTGTGAAAGTATGTGTGATGCAGCGTTTACACAGAACACACATGATGCACGACGGAGAGGCGGTGGTCTAGTGGCAGAAACTTGGACTATGGGCAGAGAAGGTCTCTGGTTCGACTCCACGGAGAGACAACAAAAGACGAACCTGGATTGATCTGTCCAAAAATCCAAGAGTCTCCCAACCCTGTCGACTGCCCCTGAGCAAGGCACCTTACTCCCCCAACATCTGCTCCCTTGTGTCCTGCACCAGATTGGTCAAAAGCAGAGGTTAAATTTCCCTACCTGCATGAGTGTGCCTGTGTTTGGGACTAATAAATGCATCTTAATCTTAATATGCTGAAATTCCTACAAATTCCTCACAGGGAATCTACAGCTTGAAGATCTGGAATTCTAGTTTTGGCCCCAAATGAATTAAAGATTCTGATTAGACAAATAATTAATGATTTGTCCCTGTTGTCCAGAACCTTTAACCCTTCAGTCCTTTTATCAGATAAACATCAGTGTCCTCAGTTTCCCCAAAGACTGTTTTGTCCCCTGTCTCTCATCCACACATGGTTTAAGTCGATTTTCAAAAACACATTGTGTACATTTCAAACGCAGTTTTTGGGAAACAAAGAAGCCAGGATGTACTTTGCATTCGCCCACTGTTGCTTTATGTTTGTTTATCATAGACATTTATTAAGTTATAATGCTCCCTTGTCTCTGCCCGACACCACTCAGCCATGCTCTCTACAGTTTTCAGAGCCTCTCTCACATCAGAGGAGCAAACTGGTGAATTTAATCACAGAAATGTGAGAAAAATGCATTTATGAGTCACTTTTCCAACAGTCCTATGATTCACTGATGCTGGCAAACAATCTGTTATTTTAATGTTAAACAATACGATTTTCCATAACAAAAGTTTGGCCTTCAAGAGATTCATGGCTGCCAATGTTTTTGTGCACAGGGAGTTAAATCTACACGGGTTGTTTTGTAAAGGTCTCTGCTGCGAGTAAACACAAACACCAAAGATTTATTTAATTTTAAACTATGTGCACAGCTGTAATCTGTCATTTCTACGAGCGGAGGTGACTTTTCTATTCCTACGATTTTCTCTCCCTGACATTAAAATGCAAATGCGTCATTGGTTGGTTGTGTCTGAGGCTCAAGGACGAATGTTTCGCTGAGAAAGGAGGAAGAGAAGAGGCAAGAGTGAGTGAACGTTTTGTGTAATGACTTGTTGCACCATATTGATGTTTTCTTTGTGGTTTATTCAGTAACATTTGTGTTAAGGAAGCAGAAAGCTGGTTAGAAAGGAGAGGAAAGAGACAAACGAGTCAGGGAAGAAGGGATTACCCAGCTCCATGAAGGATGGACGAGAGGAGGAGAGGGACGATGAGTGGAGGGATGTGGGAAGACTCAGAGGAGAAGGCTATTACAGTGATAGATAGAGCCAGGGAGACGAGTGCAAGGGATGGAGGGAGTCGTCGGATGAATAGAGATAAAATGGGCGAGAGAGACAGAAAGGACAGAGGAGTGGAGAGAGAAAGACGATATGAGGAGAGGGAGGTGATTAGATCTCGGGGGGGGGGGGGGGGTGCAGCCGTTCCACACATGCATGTACACAAACTACTGTAATAAATTGTATTCAGCGATAATCAACTGCTCTTGGTTGAGGCATAAATCCTAATGTCCACACACAGACACACACACACACACACACACACACACACACACACACACACACACACACACACAAGCTTCAACACACTAACCCTTAATGCATACAACTCTGCAGCTCATTTCTGAGACTCTGTTCTATTTCACTATGACTTTGAGACCAAAAAAACCAACCTTGATTCTTAAACGTGCTCTGATATTATATAATAATATAACTTCTTGGGTCTAAATATTTCTTTTCTACTACTGAATAAGGCCACGGTCCAAAGACTTTGAAATTGGACTCATGTTATCTGGACCCCACATCCCCTAAAGTAGTAGTGGATGGATTAAAGATGTACAATACGCATGAAATGACCCATATTACCCAGGTCCCATGATTTCACTTCAACACAGTTTTAACTTCCAGGAACCAAAGTCCATCTAAATGGAAAAGACCAGTCAGTCCTGCAGGTTTCAAACTCAAAGCTGCAGCTTGAATTTCAACTTCATTAAAAAACTAAATTTATCTATTTTCAAAATGCGATGAGTCAAGTTTTCTTTCTCTGCAGATTCATCTTTGTTCTTTTGGTAGAAGCACTAGATCTGCTTCAGAATAAAAGCAAATCCATGAAAATGTCTCTTTCTACAGTATGTGACCTTTGAGTTAGATTAACCCACGGGATGAGAAAGACCAGTTTATAGCCAACGTGTCGGCTCCAGCTGCCGAGAGCCGGTTGTTTCCCTCCTCTTTGTTTGTTGGATAAATAAAGAAGTGATTCTCTGGTTTATTAAAGACGATTTACCACGGAGCTCATCTCCGGGGGAATTCGATCTGCGAGCTGCGGCTGAGACTCAAACACCGAGTCAGCGACGCTTCACCCGGGCAGACACACTACCGCAGCACACAATCAATGCAGATACCACAAGCAGCGGCAAAGCCACAATCCCCCCCCACACACACACACACACACACACACACACACATATGTTATCGGCGAGGGTGTGTGTGTGTGTGTGTAGTGAGACGAAGAGTCAGTTAATGGGACGTTAATGGGAATTATCCAGGTCTGAGTCCCACTGGCCACAGCTTAAAGGACTCGGCCTGTTTATTACATTACCCACAATCCCCCTGTGGGAGATGCCAGCCCTTAGCAGGTTGTCAGCAGATTCTCTCTCTTCCTCTTCTGTCTTCTGATTCATCTTGTGTTCATTCTCTCCGTCACCTTCTCTTTGCTCCGTCCGCCTGCAGCTGCTACGTCTCCTGCCGATAATGAGAAGCTTTGTAGAAGCTTCTTTTTACTTAAAAACAAATGTCCTCACTGTCAAGAATAGTTAATATCTCATTTTCAAATAACCAGGTTAATACTATTGTGCTAATAAAGAGGCTTTAGTTGTTTTATAGACTTTGAATTTTGAATCTCTGCATCATTTCACATTCACCTTCTTTCTTTGTTGTTTCCTCGGAGAGTCACTTTGGAACTTTGCATTTGAAAAACTAATATTACTGTTGATTCACCTGGTTGTGTTTTCACATGAGTGTGTTTGTGTCTCTATCTTCAAACAGACTCAGTCACTGTGATGGAAGCTTTTTTTTTTTTTTCAAATGTTTCAAAATAAATTGGCTCCTGTTGATTTTATAATATCTGGCACCAGCTCGAGGGAGACTCCAGCTGGAGTTCACTTTCAAATCCCTTTAATTTAGTGGAATTCAGATCAACTAACTCGAATCATTGCATATCTCTCAGGTGAATTCGAACCCATTATTAACGGTTATGATAGAATATTGTGCTAAAGGGTTATTGCCAGATATTAATTATAATAAGAGTGTTTTATTGGGCTTTTTCTCTCTAAACCTTTTTTCCTTCCTGTCCGTGAGAGCAGAGGGTTTGAATTATTTGAGGAAACCAGTCGACAAATCATGAAATATTCACCACAGAAGAAGAAAAACTTGTTCCAGCACACGTTTCACCAAAGGTCAAACGAGCTTATACCGAACGGGGGAAAGAGATAACATCTATTTCCCTGGCATCACCTTCTAACAGGGGGATTTAAGGTCTCAGGAGGAACGTGCATCCTCCAGCTGTGATTGGACGACGCCTGCAGACTGGTGCTGAACCACTAACTCCACTGGGAGATGTGAAAGTTCCATCTAATGGGGAAATCATGCATCACATTTAGAATGCAGCACAACTCACTTTTTAATGGCAACTTTTTACACGTTTGGCATTTTTATATTTAAAAAAAAAAACGTCAGTAGAAACTACAGGTGTCAGTTTCCTTCCTCTGCTCCAATCACTTCATGTCAGCACATTATTTGTCCGGGGCCCCTGGGAGAAGTTCGACACTTACCCCCGATTAGTCGGCTAAACGCTGCATCAATCCTCCATCGACTCTACAGATGGAATTTAACCCCTGGTTTGGTTTTCCTCATAGAGACCAGAGCCAGCGTAATGGGCCGTGGGATCACAATTAGCGCAGAGATTAGACATTGATTGGCTAATTATGCTAATACAACGGCTTAGCTGGAAATGTAATGTGATAAATATCTGCCTGAGCGGGAACAACAAAAAGAGATTTGTAGTCAGGTGGAGAGACGAGGAGATTCCACGAGGTTGTGTTACTGGCTGACGTTTGAGTGTTAGACACACAACAATCACAACAACTCTCCTCTCTCCAGTGAAGCTGATGACGTCTCAGTGCATCTGGGAAACTGACCAGTTCAAAAGAGATAAAACACTAAGAGGATAAAAGGAAGTGGAAGTTGGATCACTTACTAAATAAACCTTGGTGCAGGAGAAATAAGAAAAGTCCAGAGTTTAGTTTGGAGAGTTTTCAGAAGTGTGTCCAGGGAGAGGTGTGACTGAGGAGCTGGAGGATCATTGGCTTGTTGTCGCTTTGTGTAGATGATCCTGAGGCTTTGTGTTATTACTGTAAAACTCACTTGGTTTGAGCCCCTCCTGATGGAGTCCAGTCTGTTGAGTGCATGAAGGAAATATCTGTAAATAGCTTCCCCTGGATTTGTTGGTGGCCATTTAAGGAGCGTCAGTGTTTTTTGTAGGAGGGAAGAGCTCCTTGTGCCATTGCCATTTACAATTAACAAAATAACACAACTATAATGTTATCAAATGAAGTTTGGGGCCCAAACTCATAAGGACGAGTGGTGAACTGGTGTTTTCCATGTAGGGAAAAAGTAGAAGTTCAGCTCATTGTGCTCCAGCCCTTCAAATGTTAAGTATACAACAGAAATCTACTTGGTCATGAGTTGCAGCCTCTTGATTTAAAGGTTGTGGGTTGTATTCCCTTCAGGAGAAGAGCAGAGGTGTGAGCCTGAACACTGTGTCGTGTGTGATGACATGTCTTTGTGTGTCTGTAGGTATGCGCATCCTGGTCAACCTGCTGCTGGACACTCTGCCCATGCTGGGCAACGTCCTCCTGCTCTGCTTCTTCGTCTTCTTCATCTTCGGCATCATCGGCGTGCAGCTGTGGGCGGGGCTGCTGAGGAACCGCTGCTACCTGAAGGAGAACTTCACGCTGTGAGTCACCACGTGTGTGTGTCTGTGTGTGTCTGTGTGTGAAAAGAGAAGCTTAAGGGAGTGTGTTGAATGTGTCTCTGCTGTTTGTGTGTCTGATGTTTTGCTTTCTGAGTCTGAACAAAGTTCCGTCATCAGAGAATTTCAATTTCTTTACAGTTTTGGTTTTAATTAACCGATAAAAGGAGGATGAAGAAGAGATAACGAGTTTAAAACGACAGGACGTGTGTGTTCATGGGTCAGTCTCTCGCCCCCCCTCACATCACC
>CM028858.1:24311498-24333094 GCA_016801935.1 Platichthys stellatus
GGAGGAGGCGAGCTGCGATGTCTGCGCTGTTTAACAAACCGGAGTCATGCCTCCGTCTGTGAGAACAATGGCATCAGAGACTTCATCCGTCTCATCGCTGTGATCGGCGTCCTGCTGAGAGACGCGTCCACCTGTCGCCTCAGAGCGGCCGTGCTGCTGTGAGGAGCGGGGGGGGAAATGAAAGTCAAATGCATGTGCTTGAGTTTCAGACACACGCCACCGACGACTTTGTGAAGCAGCCATGCACCTCAACTTTTCACCCGGTGCAGAGATACATGCTCTAATATCTAAACTATGTAAAATTATATATATATATATATTGTTTTGACTGCCACAGAGCAATTCCACAACGTTCTATTGTCTCATTAAAGGTTTAAATATTCACTGAGCTGGAACATAGTTTGCACACATGAGCGGCTCACATCCTGTCCCTGTGTGAATGTACCTGTCGTGACAACATCGTCATCACTGTTGAATTATGCATCTGGAGACATATGGAAATGTTAGTGAGACGGTTGTGTCGTTGGAGGAGTGCCTGCTCAAAACAAAAGTTAAAAATAAAACTTGTCAAATCACTTTGTCGAGGTAAAAAATATCGGAGATTAATTTCTCGTATTAGCCGGGAGAGGAAACTGTTTTTTGCCCTTTAGCAAAACACGTCATGTCTCTAATAGTTTTGTGTGTTTGTGACTGAAAGCTTACACAATAAACCGGCTTTTTTTAATTCACGCTCAAAGTTCTATCGTGTAGAGAACTCCCCATCAGTTCAGAGTGGACCATGAATTGTCCTTGACATCAGAAGCATGATCAGAACTCACGGGACGCCGGGTTTCTCCGATTGCTCAGGTGAGAAGACTCTTCAGAGGATTGAACATCTGCTAGGGGATTGATAATGCAGCAGCGTGATGGGCGCTCTGGAGATTAGAGAGGGATGGAGAGAGATCTTCCTCTGCCAACAGGAATATGAGAGCAAGAAATATCCAGATTGGTGTGAGCTGTGTGTGCAGCCGTGGTTACAGTGAAAATACTCAACAACACACACATAGTTTCTGAATCTTATTTTTTGGGGGGTGGGGGGGCAGCAGAAATATAACCATGTTTGTTTTTCACGAGCAAAGAAAAGTAGGTCAGAGAAATCAAAGATAAAATTATAATTGGGGTTTTTAGAGGAGAGTAAATAAAAACACAAATAAAATGAAGATTAATGCAACACACAAGGATTCGAATTAGGCAGAAGCTGAGACTGTGAGGCTGTTCTTCAAAGACATTAAAAGACGATCAATGCATTGGGAAAAATAAACCCGCCCACTGAACCCACCAGTTTCTCTATATATACAACTTGCTTTTGTTTTTTTTACGTCACCATAACTGCAATAAACTTTTTATTTAGCTCGTTTCAGAAGTACACAATGTTCACTTTCCTAACTCCGCTGTGAGTCCTCGGTGTGACATCAATCCCCAGCTCCTGTTATCTTATTCCATACATCAGCCAAGCAGGAAAAAATGTGAGTCCTCAGATCTGTTCCCAGGTCTGCTGTAATGGATCTCCAGGGGCTGCCAGAGCTGTTGGGCTGGTCTGCAAACAGCGGTCGGCCGTCACGTCGTTACAGACACTGCTGGCCACGCATCATTAGCCAGTGTTCTCACACCGCTAAGCACTCATTAGTACCGACAAACACACACGTGTATGCATGCAGCAGTACAAACACACAAAGGAGACACACACACACACACACACACACACACACACACAGACACACACAGTGCTCCTTCATTCTGGGGCGGGGAAATGTCAGAAGTGTCATTGTTGAAGTCACACAGGAGCCGTGTGGAATAGTGACGAGCTGGGAATCATGATTGTGCCAAATTTAGCTCCGGGTGTGTGTGTGTCTGTGTGTGTGTGTGTGTGTGTGTGTTCTCCCTTATTGGGCAGAGCCAGACAGACTTCAGGGGGAATAGAACTCAAAGAATGTCGAAGCGGCTGAAGAGACAGACATCGATTCACATTAACAACGTGACAGTGACAGCGACTAACAGAGATTGAAGTATTATTGCAAAGCCAGATAGTTGAAGGCAAAAATAATAAATGAATACACCCCCCCCCCCCCCCTCTCCCCCGCTGCCAGTGCAGAAGTGCTAACACGACTGAGTGGACTTATTACCTGCTGGCAGTGTGGGGAAGTGCTAATTTCCATCAAATGAACAATTGCTTCTGTTTTTTCGACTGGATTTATTACATCGGAGATTTCCAGACCGTTCCTGGGAGCAATTTGTTTCCGAGGTGCGAGGGAGAGAAAACGTTGGACCTGTTTAATGGAAGCATCTGCAGCATCCATAATTGATGACAAAATGTGTTATGTGCGAGTTAGAGAGGAGCAAACAGTGGGGGGGGGGTGTTGTGGACGAGCAGAGCAGACAATATTTAAATAAAACACCTGATATTTTATTGCTTCTAAGTGTGTTTGTCGTGTGTTTGTCGTTCATACTCTTTACACTGCAGCGAACTAGGACATGATTGAAGGCTATATACACTCTACTGCCTGAAATACATGTGTGTGTGTCTGTGCGGGTGTGGGTGGGTGTGTACTTGTGTGTGAAAGCTTTTGTCGTCCGCTAATCGATTTGGACTTTTGGATCAATGCGGAGTGAAGTGTCTGATAACCAGACAAAGAGGAGATCAATAAACAGACGGGGGGGAAGCGGGTGACAATGTGGGGTCGAATCCTTTTTGAATTTCTTGCTATAAAACACATTAAGTCAGGACTGATGGCAGCTGCTTGACCATGTCCCTGCAGATGACCAGTCTCCTCTGTCGGCTCACTCTCCTCAGTTCTTGTCCCATATTAGTAAACTGGCTTAGATCCTGATTTTGAGCCGTTTTAATGTCTAACAGAATCTGTAACAATCCGACCAGCCAGTTGTCAAACTTTGCCCTTGTCCAGTGCAAACAGGTGATTTCAAACTAATCTTGTTTGGTTTTCAGTTTAGTCTGAACACAGTATGGACGAAGCCTCAGACCACGATCCAGACCAACGGACCAAAACATCAGTCGGACCCAAAGAGCTGCTCTCAGTGCAGATCAATCTGAACCATGTTATAGTTCATTTGCAGCACGAACATACTTTTATGGATAGTTTGGACTTTTGGACCAATTACAGGAAGATGAGAAGGCATTAAAAAAAAAGCTGAAGATGCAGAAGCAGCTCGAAGAATTGTGTAATACAATCAGCAAGTTATCTCAAGCATTAATGACTAATGTCCTGTGAGAATGCTAAGTAGACTCTTTCAAACTTGTATTATTGTTAAGCTGTTAAAATGCTAATAGCAGAAGTGTTACTGTTGTAAACGTGCTCACAGTCAGTGAAGCTGTGTCTCAATTCAGGGCTTCACAACTGGGCTTCATCTCAGCTCCTTCACATGCAGCTGAGTGGAAGTACGACAAAACTAAAGAGGGGGCGAAGGGACACAAAGAAGCTGAGGATGCAGGGATGAGAGCGGGACAGGTGGTCAAAGTGGACGTCCCCTGAATAAGGACACAGAGAGATGAAAGTTTAGCCGAGGCCAAAAAGTTATCTGTCAAAAAAGGCCTTGAAAAGTTACTATATAAATGATAACACATTGCAATAACAATATAACTGTTGCCCTGGTGCCTGTTTGTCTAATTAGCTGTCAGGATGCAACACCAGCAGAGTTTTCACTTTGTAAAACTCTATTTAGTTTCCCAGTGTGTAATGAACCCTGCAGCCAGAGTCACAGCTGAGTGGCCCTGGGTGTTTGTGTGTTTGTCTGCTCGTTAACTTTCCCCTTTGCTCTCTCTCTCTCTCTTCTCTTCATCAGCCAGACGAGCTCACCAACGTCCTGGAGATCTGCAACATCGTCTTCACCAGCATGTTCTCCCTGGAGATGATCCTCAAACTCACGGCCTTCGGTTCGTTCAGCTACCTGCGGAACCCCTACAACGTGTTTGATGGAGTCATCGTCATCATAAGGTACAACTGAGGCTGATGACTCACTTCATGCATGCTAGACCCACATTACTGCCACACATCAGCATACACTATAGGTATGAGCCATTGGTAGGAAAGCAAAGTTAGAGGTTCTAGGCCCAATGTTTGTGCATAATCAATCAATCAATCAATCAATCAATTGACCACGATCCACCATCCAGACCAGACGCCACTCCAGTCCTCAGTCACCATCCACCTCCGCCCACCAGGACCCATCACAGGGTCCGCCACCAGCACGACCTCAGCCCACATGAAACAGAATCCGCCACACGGGATCCACCACCGCGACCCTACGATGAGCGATCCACAAACCGCATCCATGGTGCGGCCACAGAGGCCCTGGATCTGCGGGTGATAAAGCAAAGGGATTCCGGGGAAGGGGGATAGGGATGGAGAAGAGGAAGGAGAAGCAGGAAGGAGAAGCTCTGTGTGTCATGTGTCATAAATTCCCTTTGTGTCTTAGCGTCATCAGGGGTTTTTGCCTTGTAATCAATGATACAATGATACAGGCCGAACTTGGGGGTACCCTGAGGCTCAAGGTAAATCTGACTGGCTACTGGTTACTGTGATAGTACGATGAAAACCATGTGGACCACTCAGTAGATCAGACATCAATACCTCTATGCCATATTTAGTATATTCAATAAGCTATACATGTCCTGTATATACTGTTTTGACTACACATCACCTTCAGAGGACAAAACAAATACTAACAGGTGTACAGTAATTCGGATACATGCTTCTCTTAGTTTCCCGGATCCGTATAGAAAGACAACCTGCTGTTAAGTAATTCACGTCATGCTTTGTCAAACTGTCATCCGCCTCCTGCCGAGTGCAGATGTGCCACCTGCATGTGAGTGAATGTGAAAGTCAGACAGCAGCGAACCCGCTCTGTGTTTGCTCGTGTTCAGGTGAGTGGCTCTGCTTTTCATCTGCTGCTGTTTTCCTCTCGTCTTTTCATTTGGCGGAGCCCCGTTGTCTATGTTCCCCATTAAGGCCCTGAGATCAAATACACATCAAAGCGAAGTAAATGTGAACGAGATCAAATGTGCAGCTCGTCACAGAAGATCCACGTTGATTGAACATCTCTACGTCTGTCTTCTCATGTCCCGCTCCACCTCTCCCCGCTCTTCATCCGTCTGAATGTCCTCAGCCATTCAGACGAGGCTCTGAGTGGAGCCTTTGAAGGTTCGCCTCCATTAGCAGACGCATTTCTTTAAAGCCCCTCGCTGACGGTTCTGTGCTCCTGTTGAATGTCCCACAGACCTTCAGGGAAAGACTCCTGTGATCTCTGGTTTGTGATTGCTCCTCCGCAACAAACAGCCATTGTTCAAGAGCTTCAAATGTCCAATATTCAAAGAATTGTAAGTGGACACATTACGCTAAGAGATGATAAAACAAGGCTTTTGTCCGTTTCATGTTCACTGTTCACGTCCCTATGGAAGGAGGCACACGCCACAGAGTTCTTCATTTCCACTGGTGGGCGGCCACTGGTTCCACTGGTCCTGCACCGCCCATCTTTTTTAATACGGCACGAGCCTGGATTGAACTTGAGGTCTGCAGAAATGTCCGCCTCCATGACAGAGATCCCCAGATAGCTGGAGTGATATACAGAGGCTGTTGGTAAAGAAGAGGGATTCTTCTATTGAAACCCCCTCAGCAGCTGGATTGTCAAAGCCACAAAGGCTCTGAGGCGATGCTCCTGGGCTCTGTTCAGCAGCTACACCTTTATTCTATATATAAAAAAAGGAAGATGTTGTGTAGCAGAACTTTTATATGTTTTATTTTTCCATCTCACGTCATTCACACTGTGATAGAACAACCAGCAGAGGGTTCAGCGTCTTCCCCAGGGACTCTTTATCTTGCTCTGTCCCTCGAGCCACAGCCGCCCTGTTCCTGATCCCTGTTTGGGTTTAAAATGAATTCTAAGTACAAATGTGGAGCTTGTCTTCTTCTCTCTTGCTGAGCCTCAGTCAACTATTCACCATCATCCACACGGACCTTCTAGTAAGTGGAGGACTGAGCCACAGCCAGTGTCCCACCACAATAAGAGCATGTAGTTCAAAAGCACAAAGCACAGCCTCCAACACGATCATACAACTGAACAGCTCTGAAATGCAGAAGTGAGGATTCGATGCAGCTTCTCTGTGTTAAAGGCTGATTGAGAAGTGTTCCTCTTGTCTTTGTGTTTTTGTGTTTGTCTGATCAGTGTGTGTGAGATCGTGGGCCAGTCGGACGGCGGCCTGTCCGTGCTGCGGACCTTCAGGCTGCTCAGGGTCCTGAAGCTGGTGAGGTTCATGCCGGCGCTGAGGAGACAGCTCGTGGTCCTCATGAAGACCATGGACAACGTGGCCACCTTCTGCATGCTGCTCATGCTCTTCATCTTCATCTTCAGGTGAGGTTTGACACTTGCTTCCTGCATGTGGACACTTGTCTTGTTCTAAACCTCGTCCTGCTTCTCATCACCCGACACATGTGCAGGTGCATGAAGGTTTTTTCTTTCCGCAGTGATTTCTTCAGACTTTTTCAGGGGGATGGAAAAGAAAGAGCTCCTTCTCTTTACCTTGTGCTTTTCTGTGCTTGTGTGTGTGTTTTTAAAGTCCTTGGAATCTGCTCAACAGATGCTTTTGAAATGCAGGTCGCACTGTTATTAACCCCGGGTGCAAAATAATGAGCAGACACTTGAAAATCTTGTTAAATAACTAAAGAGTCGTCATACGCAGACAACTGAAGATACTCAGCCCTGTGATGGCAGCACTCTGAGAGCATGAAAGGTCTCTC
Organism: Platichthys stellatus; assembly: GCA_016801935.1. Taxonomy (NCBI): domain Eukaryota; kingdom Metazoa; phylum Chordata; class Actinopteri; order Pleuronectiformes; family Pleuronectidae; genus Platichthys; species Platichthys stellatus. The sequence goes on from CM028858.1 coordinate 24,318,287, forward strand.
AGGGGATAATCAATGGCCGAAGGCTTCAGTGTCTTTGTTTCCATCCCTTTTCATTCCTACTTGCCACTCGAGCTCGGCCCTTTGATTTCCTAAGAGGAAACCTTCCTGAGTTAATCACAACTTACTTTCAAATCTGTATTTGTATGTCTTCAGACGCACAGAAGGTCAATTGACAAGTACAAGCACTTAATCTAGTTCATCCCCAGCATCTTTGATAAAGTAGTTTCATTCCGGGTGAAGTCTGAGCTCTTAAAGTGTTGAGGTTTGATAAATTGGCTTTTCAGAGCCTTGCTCGTGACAATGTAGATTTCACGTGCTGGTTGCAATCACTTTTCTCACTTGTGTTCACAGTTGGATTCTGTATTAGAACTATTGGATACCCTGCAAAGAAGGATTATCCATTTCATAACTGCATGCAATTAACTCGAAATCAAAAAGACCTATTCTATTGCTTTTTTATGATAAGCACGGTGCTTTACTCATCATGTTAGAGACAACAAATCCATGGAGGCAGAGAGCATCTTATGTAACAGAGCTTTGGGGCTCAGTCAGATTCTTACATTAGTATTCATCTTCATAATCCCAGAGAAGAAAGTGCAGAAACAACTGCTAACACACAGACATGTATACAAGGAGGCATTTATAAATCAGAAACAGCAGAGACATATATTAAATTATTAGACCTAATCCGAGGCTGTGGTTGTGTTGCAGTATCCTGGGGATGCACATCTTCGGCTGTAAGTTCAGTCTGAAGACGGAGACGGGTGACACTGTGCCAGACAGGAAAAACTTTGACTCCCTCCTCTGGGCCATTGTCACTGTGTTCCAGGTAAACAACACATCACTGCAGAGAAATACAGGAACACACAACCTCAGCAGTTCTACTCCACAAATTAAATATATGGAGGTGGCTTTCTTGCATTCACCAAGAGTGTGTTTCCTTCTCCCTCAGATCCTGACCCAGGAGGACTGGAACGTGGTTCTGTACAACGGCATGGCAGCGACCTCGCCGCTGGCAGCTCTTTACTTCGTGGCCCTCATGACCTTCGGGAACTACGTCCTCTTCAACCTGCTGGTGGCCATCTTGGTTGAGGGTTTTCAGGCAGAGGTAAGGGAACAGGTTTTGCCAGCAGGGAATAATCATAGTTCCACGATGTCCACAGTTTAACTTCGGTCAGATGGCTGATGGAGATTTTAAGCTGTCAGATTTGAAGGGAAATCACTTCCCCCCCCTTGAATTTCTCTTTTTCCATATCTGAGTTATCCATATCCTCTCCATCCATCCCGTCATTCTGCACTTGACGTCTTTTTCCGTGGACAGCTGACATCCATCTGTCTGTGAGAAGTGCAGATCTTCACCTTTGGCAGAGACCTTTGCAGCTTTAATCCGTCTGGGCTCTCGAGTCCTGCTGATTTCCATAATGTCAGAACGCAGCAGATTGATACGAGCAGAGGAACTGATCCTAATGGGCCGAAACCACCAGATGCTCGTCTAGACTCTACAGCTTCTTGAAGCCGGCGACTCATCGCTCACTGCTGAGTTGATAACGGGGCGATCTCGTGTAATTCAGTATATCAGTCATGTTCTCATCCAGTGAACCAGAAGCCATTAAACTCTCTGTAACCTGAGCAAACGACTGATAATATTACTCACCTGAGTTACATTATTCAAAATCCTATTTATACTGAATAGGAATGAAAACAAATTGGTGAAACGTAAAATAATTGGGGACAATTCCCTCAAATTTTAAATAATTATATTCTGAGAAAACTTTTATGGCTGAGGAGCATAACTTAATAAAAGTAGCCCAATAATAAAAGGGTCATGTCCGTGTTGTCCTGAAGAAATAATAACTACTCTATTGGCCACACTTGTAATTTAAGGTTATTTATTCTAGGCAGTTTGAGGATAATCATGGTGCTTTAAAAACAACAGGAAGTCGTCGGTCCCAGTGGAAAACATGGCAGTCAACTGTCAGACTTATCATTGGAAAGCTGTCGAGTGGTTGAATAACCCAATCGGGTTTTCACAAGCTGATCAAACGTGATCATCTTCTCCGTGTGTCTCTGTGAAGTTCGTCCTGGAGGAGAAACACGGACACAAATCAGACTTTGATTGATCTTCTTTGAAAACAACCAAACAAAGCACAGCCGTCTCTCCCTCCGTCTCTGTCTCTCCCTCCATCTCTGTCTCTCCATCCCTGTCTCTCCATCCGTCTTCTTCTGCGACACACGAGGGATTATTGAGTCAATTTACTCCAGATCTTTCCATCGTGACAACTGACGGGGGGGAAACCCCATCGGTCCAAACCAGATCTGTTGGGTCACTGGAGAAGAGATTGAGGTTCCACTGATCGAATCATTTAAGACAGGACCCAGATCTGTGCCACGAGCAGACATCATCAGGAGTTGGTCGTGGGTGGGAGGGAGCAGGGACTTGAACCGGTGTCAAGCCGCAGATTAAAGGTCTCGAGTCACACAAGTAGAACGAGCCTCGTGTAATAGACTGCACCTTTTCTCCCTCTCTCATTCCTCTCTTTGTTTCTCGCCTCTTTTTCTCCAGGGTGACGCCAATCGTTCTTACTCGGACGACGACCGCTCGTCCTCCAACTTCGACGAGAGCGAGAGACACGACTCCATTAAGTTGTCTGGTGAGACCACGAGTTTCCTTTCCCAAGCTTTGATCCCACTAAGTTCACAATTTACTAGGTTCTTATGAAAGCCTGTCAGAACACAGGTCACATTTAAATCATATTATTTAGCATTTGTTCACCAGTTTCATGGAAAAACGTGAATTTGTTTTTGCGTAATCGTGCAGATAAACAAACAAACAACAGAGGTGACAACAGATCCTCAATGAATCGTATTTCTTTACTTCATGGTCATTCTGGGCTCTGAAGCTTGTTTAACTGACGTGTATCGTGATTAGATGTAATAAGGTTTGTTATTAACTGCTTCAGCTTCAGAAATTCAAGTTGAACATCATCCCTTGGTAATTGAATGTAAAATGAAATATTTGTTGAGGTTTTATAACCAAGTGACAAAGTTAATAATCTAAATGTCAACATGATTCAAAAATATGTATCTGTTCATTTAAAGTTTCACAAACACATGCACATAAGCAAATATAAATTCCAAGCACGATTTCCCAAAGTGAACGTTTGTTCAAGAAAAAGTACAGTTTGCATTTTTCAATTGTTTGTTTTTTCTTTCTTTAAATGATCCTTGGGTCTCGTGTGGAGGTTGAGTTTGACTCAGCACTAACGTCACAATCCAAACCACAGATTTCTTCATTTAAGTCAAAACAGAACAAGATGCCCGACAATCTGCTCGCATCACAAATTTAAGTCTTTGTTTCCCCGCGAGGCTTATTCCAAAATAAAGAAGGCTGAATGTGCTCAAACCACCCAAAAAAAACTAAAGTAAGACACACGTCTCCGTGCCAGAGGCTTACCAACTTGCAGAAAGCTGGAGAACAGCCAGCGGTCTTCAAATATGAATGAGATCTATCTTTATCCAGAGCTCACAATGAACCTGTTCCAGATATTCAGCCTCCGTCAACAAACCCAGCAAACAGCCGAGTGCAGAGAAGATTAAACACGAGTTCAGGTTTTCCTATGGTCCCAGTGATTTAATTTTCTTGTGAACATTATATATCTGTAACACCCATTAGGCAAAATACATTGGACTTAACTAACGTCTTGAGTTTTCAGCTTTCGAACATTTCAGTATTCTAAATATATAAAAACCATCCAAAAGACTTTCATGAGCTTGGCACTTCTCTGTCCTTCTCAATTTTAAAATGTGCTCTTCCTGTGATGGCTCCTTCTGCTTCCTGCAGATCAAATGTAATTCTGGAAAATGTGTGAGATCTGAGGGAGAAATAGAAGCAGACAGAATTTAAAATAATTTCAGGAATGAGCTGATTTGGCAACATCACGTCCAACTGTATAAAAGTATTTCAGAATATGTGTTCCTTCTGTCCGACCCCCTCCAGACCCGAGGATCTGCACCCTGACGCCCAATGGCCACCTGGAGCTGGGCGCCCTCTCTGGACCACGAGGGTCCTACTCCTCCGAGAGGCGGAGCTTCGCCATCGAGTCCAGGAAGAGCAGCGTGATGAGCCTGGGCAAGAGCAGCCTGGAGAGACGCTCCCTCTCTCTGGTACTCATCCACACACGGAATGTGAACTTAGATTAAATCAAGCGGCACTTAATTGCTCACACACTTCTAGATATCAGTTCCATTTCATCAAGTTTTAAGATTTATTCCCTGGGGACGCAATGATGAAGGAAGTTAAAATGTCCTGGATCCACCCCCCTGAACCAGATCCGCCCCAACACTTAACAGCTTCACCCGTTAATTCACCAAGGAAATGTGGAAAAGAGAGAAATGGTAAATGGTTTTAGATTTATATAGAGCATTTGTCTTATAGTCTTGATGAGACCACTCAAAGCTCTTTACAGTACAGTTCTACATTCACCCATTCACACACTCATCCATACAGTGCATCTATTCGCAGCACTTTGATATTCTACGGGGGGGGCCATTCAGGGTTTAGCATCTTGCCCAAGGACACTTCGGCATGCAGATGGGTCAGATTGGGGATTAAACTGCCGACCTTCAGGTTGGAGGACGACCACTCTACCCCCTCAGCCACAGCCGAAAGTCAGAAACACTATTGGAACCGATACACAACACTACACACAGTGATTTCGTCCAAACGGCCGTGGTAGAGTTCTCGTTGCGGTTCTCCTCGTTCTGATGTGATCGTTGCTGCACCCTGCCGTCTGCACACTATAGTGTACATGCACACGTACACCCAGGAAACACACAAAACACAGTACGTGCGCACGCCCCAGCGTTGTGTTGAGCCTAATGAACCGAAAACCTCGGGAAGAGAAGGGAGCTGAGACACTTCCACCCGGTTGCCATGGCAACTTCTATTAATTGACTGTTCCTATCCTCTGTTTATCTGCAGCGAACGCTAGAGCGGCAGAAAAAAGAAATGACAGGGAGGGGTAGAGAGTGGGGGGGCGAGGGGGAGGGGAAGAGAGTGGGGGGGGGGCAGTGGAGGAGAGAGACGGAGGAGGTGAAGCTTTGACAGGACGATGAAGAGGAGTAAATAACACACAGAGGGATGAGGAGCTGGAGTTTAGAGACGCTCACCTCCGAGGTTTTCTGAAGACATCCATATCAGAAGTCTTCACCAAACATCCTTCAAAATAAAAGCAGCCCGGGTGTTTGTGAAGAATGTTTTTCCTCCATTTGAAACATCGGCGGCTCTGTTTTATCATCTCTGACCTCTGATCAGCTCCATTTGTTCGCTGGGCGGTTGTGTTTATTTCTCTGGATGATAAATGATAAATCAGATTCAGTTGCGTTAGTCTGTCGCTGCTGCTGCACAATCACAGATTCATTCATCTGTGTAATGGGCACTCTGCTTCACCGGGCCGATCTGTCCATGTGTCTCCCAGAAGAGGTCAGACAGTGAATAGATGATGATGAAAGAATGTTGATCCAGAGATAATTGAGAATAAGAAGTTGATGGATTCTGGTGTTGGACAGTCCCCCTTAGGAAACCACGTTTATATCCACTTGATCCAGAGTTTTACACATGAGCTGTTTCCAAATTCAGGAGCCACTTCCCTGGAACGTCTCCTTTAGTCCCAGAGCAACACAGGATCCAATGGGTGGATCCCTCTAAGGGCCAACCTATCCCAGAATGCATTGTGCTTTGGTTTCAACTCAACCAAACAGCTAATGATACACATTTTAGAAAAATAAGGTTTAATGGGCCTAGTAGGTTTTGTGTTATCCTCCTGACAAACACACAAACCAAAAGACGGCGTTGGCTTGAAAAATGAAATGAACAAAGAAAGATAAGAAATATGAGATCAAATATAAAAAGATTTTATCCAGAATTACATGCAGCACATTGTGGGACCTGAAGTCTGGATCATAAATTTAACACTTTTTTATGGATATTAACAGATTGTGTTTTGGTAAGGACAGGATTTCAGTTTCTCCGGCTGCTTTGTGTCATTAACTGAGGAACAAATTGTCTTGACAGAAAAAGACACACACACACACACACAGACACACACACACACACTCTGTCCTCTTGAATGATCTGCAGTGCGCTCCTGTCTGAGCGACTGACGTGTTATTTAACATCCAGCACTTCATCACAGTTTCTATAGAGACAGATAGATTCTCTGATTGGACGGAGGCGGCTCCGGCTTGGAGTGGTGATGTGTGTTTCCCAGAGTAAAACACATGATTAGCTCGGTGGTGTTGAAGGGATCAGACACGTGGAAACAAGCAGAGCTGGTTATGTTCCATTATTAAGTGGAACTGCCACTCAGGGGTTTGCATGTTAAACGTGACGACAACCCACTGAGGGCACGGCGGCCTCATTGGGAACAAACCAGTGTGTGTTTCACCTGTTCTGCCTTTCACTTCCTGCTGTTGTTCCACTAACTCCACACATGCATTATATTTACAGACTGGTTTTCAGCTGTATTAGACTGAACTGTGTTTGATGGAATAGGTCAAACTACAAGAAATCTCATTTAGCAGATTCCTCTCATTTCAACCTTTCCCTAGTCACATTAAGATCAGGAGGAAAACTACAGATTAAAACAGATCTCGGAGATTTGATTCTGTCGCTGGTGCTTTAACTGCACTTAGGAAGGTCTGTGTGAAGACACACCTAAAAAACACAATCTAGGAATAGGTCAAATTGTCCAGATTGAGGTGTGTTTCAAACTGAGCCCTGTGTTCAAGTACATCGTCTACAGTATTTACCCCCCAATAAAAGGCTCAAATAGTTAATCTGGGTCTTTGCTGATTTGCTCATTTACTCACCCATTTATAAACGCAGGACACAGGTTTAAAACCACCAGGCTACCAGACTGTTTGATTTATTTGCTCGCACACAAATGGAGCTGCTATAAAAAGTATGATTCACACACGTACTTGTTCAGTGACACTCACGCCCACATTTACTCACAATGAGAAACGTTCAGAAGTAAAGAATTTCTATGGGACTGTGATGGAAATCTGGAGATACAAGAGGCTGTCCATGGTGGGGGAAGGAGAGGAATCTAATATTTAGTTAATTTTTCTACTACAGGACGTAGTGAGATGAGATAAAGGAAACTTGAAGTGTGAGTCCACAGGGATGACACGTAGTCTTTCATCCAATAATGTCCAACACATGTGATTCGATAACTGTCCATATCAAAGTCTTGTTCCACAGACAGCACATGAATCCGCTTTTCCAGATGGTTTTGGTAAATCCTCTCAGCCTCTGATCGACAACATTGACCCTAATCTGCTTTTGTGACTCTTGCAGCGCCGCAGCCGCAGTCCCAACTACCACAACTGGGGGCGCCCTTTCGCTCCGCAGTCTGCGTGGAGCCGCAGGTAGAGAATTCGATTTACCATCAGCCGCAGAGTGCAGCTCCCAGCTTAATGAATTCTTAATACCTTCATTAAGCCTTTTATTAGCTACATGAAAACATCGAGCCCCGGCTGTTGTTTTGTGATGTGATTACCTTCATGACTAAATGCTAAATATATAAAAAATACAGTTGATTGCCTCTTTATTGATCCTGGATTCATGAATATTTAATACTTCTAAATTATACTTTTAATCTCCTCTGTAGATCGAGCTCCAACAGTCTCGGTCGGAGGAGCTACAGGTTCGGTGGAGCTCCTCTGGTCGGAGGCAGCCTCCGTCTGCACAGCACCCGCTCCCCCCACTCCTACACCTGTGCTGCAGAGCAGGAGTCCCTTCTCTCCCACCCGCCCCACTCCCATCATCCTCTACTGCCGCATCACCCGCCTCCGCTGTTCCTGTCCAGACACTTTTCTGCGAAGACGGATCGCCGGGCTCTGTCCCTGGAGCTGCCCGAGATGCTTTGTGCGGGCGGCCAGCCCCCCGTCCACCCAGAGCCCGGGAGGAGGAGCGGGTCCGGGGCAGGGGGTTCCATCACAGGAGGCTCTGGAGCCGGCTCTGGTTACGGAACTGAACACCGAGACTGTAACGGCAAGGCTCCGGGTCTCCACACCCATCTGATGACCGAGGTCTACCCTCAAGTCAACGCTCGAAAAGACAGAACAGACCTGGATGAGGAGATAGACTATGTGAGCAACTCACCACTGACTTCTCCTGTATTCATTTACTCTTACTTTGAGTATAAGTACTGTAGTTGTGGCTGCTGATCCATGTGCTACTTGTAGTATCAGTTATTGATTTGTTTCTATTATCATATTTCAACACACCTCTTACATCCCTCTCGTCTCTTTTCCCCTCACGTCTCCTCCAGAGTATTTGTTTCCGTGTCCAGAAGATGATGGAGATCTACAAGCCGGACTGGTGTGAAACCAGAGAGGAGTGGTCCGTCTACATGTTCTCCCCCCAGAACAAGTGAGAGCTTCACATCTTTAGATGAACTTGGGATGAACTTTGTTTCTTTAAATCCGCTCAACCTGTGTAGGAAAGTTTCTCTCCACAGCTGAGACTTCATGCAGACTTAGGTATTTACCTGGAGATGTGTGTTGTTGATAAATACATTTATTTGATTTAACCGGCACCAGGAGCTGGTTTAATCAAACCAGGTGAGATAAACCATTAAATGAAACTTTCATGGATCATCAGTTTATCGTGTTTTGGAGAATCAATCACAGATGAGTCCTTTTCCCAGAGGAGCCAAGTGTGGAGAGATGATGTCCTGATAATGTGGAGGAACATAGAAGTGCATAGTCAAACCAGTGCTGGCTCCTGGTTTCACAAATGGCTCGTTACAGTGATGTCGCTCTATATTTCCTTCAAAGCATTTTTCATCTCCGAGACATTGACTCTGGGCTCGGAGTGTGTGTCTGTGTGTGTGTGTGTGTGTGTTTGTGTGTGTGTGTGTGTGTTCATGTGTTTGTCAGTGTCACGATGTTTTCCCCCAGCCGTCAATCCATCGCTGGTGGAAAAGCAACATGAAAGAAAACTCACTCACTGGTTCACGCGCCCGATTCCCTGCACACTGATAGCCACTTAAGTGAAGCCAGGCCCCAGGGCTGTGTCTTGGCATCCTGGCAGGTGCCATCTGTCAAACCGTGCCTGTGTGTGTATCAGTGTGTGTGTGTCTGTGTGTGTGCGTGTGTCTGTGTGTGTGTGTTGGCTGTGAAGGCACCAGCGTTAGGCCTCATCTGCAGTTATGTGTGTTTGTGGATGACTTTAAATACTGCCCCTGCTTGTGGGAGTCAGTGAGCATATGTGCATTTTTGTGTTGTTTATGCCTCAGCGGCAGTTTGTGTCTGCGAGTGCACGGAGGCAAGTGTGTGTGTGTTAACAAATCAAAAAGGAGAAACAAGCAGACAAGTTGTGTGTCGGGCGGGAGAAGGTGCCAACGCCAGCGAGGCCGCGGGTCTCGATCGATATCAGGTGACAGAGCTGCCAGATTTGAATCCATAGATAAAGGGACAGAGTTGCCAGGTCCGGAGGAAAGAGGAGTCGGATTAGCACATTGATCTCCTCAGTCAGAGAGCCGGTGCTGCAGGAGGTGAGTTCTCTTCACTTTAGAGGAGAGGAGCAGAGGGGATGTGAGCTGCGTTCTGCTTTCACTGGCTCCAGATCTGCTCTCTGACCACGTTAGAGTTAGATCCACTTTGACTCTGTGTCTTTTTGAGACCTCAGATCTGGTTGTTTATGTCTGTTCGTCAAGAGAAGCTCCTGCTTAGAGTCATTTTGTATTATGATGTAAAGAAAAATGGGTTTTATCTTGTAAACATTCAAATGTATCTTTATTAGTTATTGTTTTAACGACAAATTTAAATACAGATTTTAACAAGGTTTCCACAATTCAATAGTTTGAATTTTTAGCCTTTCGTCTTAAATATACAAACGATATGATTAGGTGGGTTTCAATTTTGTTTACTTTCCTTTAACTCCTGTCGCAAAGGTTTTAATGTCTCCTTATATTGTAGTTCTGTCTTTATGATACAGATATTAATACGCTGTGATAAAACCAACATGGAGCTGATAACTGATCAGTCTGTGGTAAAGTCTGTAGAAACTGTCTCTATAGAAATCAGCTTGTTGTTCCAGATTGATTCTCTCCTCAGACTCTGATGTTTCCTTGAGACCTGCAGAAACAGAAGCTTCACTTTCTGTTGTGTCGTTTGATTAGAGGCGTTGTTGTCTTGTGTTGATTGATGTTTACTTGTTGCTGCCTCTCCTCACTCTTCCCTCTCCACCCCTCTGCCTGTCTCTCAGGTTCAGGTCGCTCTGTCAGTCCATCATCGCCCATAAGCTCTTCGACTACATCGTCCTGGCCTTCATCTTCCTCAACTGCATCACGGTGGCTCTGGAGAGGCCGAGGATCCTGCAGGGCAGCCTCGTACGTACCCGGTTCTCCAGATCACTGACTGAGAAACTTCAAAATGTCCTAATATCTCAGCGTAGCAACGAGTCTTGGATGCATTTTGCCAAATACTTCAATACAAATACAACAAATACTTAAATCTTACAACTGTGAATCTCTTTTTCTCTTTCAGGAACGACTGTTTCTCACCGTTTCCAACTATGTCTTCACCGCCATTTTTGTCACGGAGATGACTGTCAAGGTAAAAACGTTCTTCCTCTTCCTCCTCTTCCTCCTCTTCCTCCTCTTCCTCCTCTTCCTCCTCTTCCTCCTTTTCCTCCTCTTCCTCCTGTTTCCCTCCTCCGCTTGCTTCACTTTCTCTCATCATGCCCTCGTCTCTCTCTTCTCTCTTATGCATTACCTTTGTTCTTTTTCCTCTTTCCCCTCTCGACCTGACCTCCTCGTACATATCTCATCTCTTCCTCCTCCTCCTCCTCCACTGATATCTGCTCTCTCCCTCTCCTCTCCACTCGACTACTGGAACTCTTCCTCTCTTTTCTTATTACCTCCATCTCCTCTCGTTGCTCCATGTCCACTTCTTTCCTCTCTTCATTTGCCGTCCGGTCTTCTCTTCTCTCTCCATTCTTAGTTCTTCCACTCTTCTACTCTTCGTCTCCATCCGTTAGTGTCTGCACCTCCTCCGACCTCCTTCCGTCTCTTCCTCTTTTTCTCAACAACTCTTGGGTTCAATCAGTTGCACATGTCCCATTAGCGATGGCCGGATAGATAATGAAGTTAATTAGAAGGCTAGCGCTCTTTAGCTACTCCCAGACCTCCCATCAATAAACACACACAAACACACAGAGACACACACACACACACTCACATACTGTTTTTTAATCCACTAATCTGCCGACAAGAAGACAGGGCATCATCCATTATTAAAGGCCGTGCCCCCCCCCCAGGCGTCCTCCTCATTGGGTAGAAGTCCTGTAGTGATTTATTTATGACAGAATATAATGAAGACGTGTACTGCAGTGAAATGTAAATCCTCTCAGCTCTGTGGTGGTGCAGAGTTCACGTGTGCCCGTCTATGCATCTGGCCCCAGGTTGAACCTCCCTTGTTATTCATTGTATTCTCTATCTTCATCTCCGGCTATTAGCATCTTTACTTGCGTCCTTTTGCCTCAATCATCTTTCCAATCGGTCACATTCTCGTTGGCTTCTGTCGTCTCTGTGCGTCTCATCTGAGTCATTTCAGAGCGAGTCCTGTATCCGTCTCCTCTCGTTCGCTCTGTTTGAACCGTAATTGTTCCGGCTCCGTTGTTATCTCTCTCTCTCTCCGCGGCGCGCTTCATTTGCTCACTCGAATGTGGTCCCAGCGCTCTGCTGCCACTCAAGCTCTCATCTCAGATCAGTCGATGGGCTGCAGCTCTGACTCTCAGAGCTACTCAGGAATAAAGATTTTCCTTTATTTAGCAGGAGATTAAAGGGAAGGTAAGTGATTCTGTACTCAAGACTACAAACTAAATATATCCCGACCTTCACTATATCAGAAGCTCACCCCCTCCACCCACATGTACACACAAGCATTGTTATTTCTGGGTGAACTATCCCTTTAATACCTAGTTCTTGAACTGTTCACCTTCACATTCTCATTTACTTGAACTTGGTTTTGTGAAATTCTCATTTGTCTTCATATACTTCACATCACATAAATATTCATAGCACCGCAGCCGCTGAAATGACCTCCACCATCGAGTCTTAACTGGAGATTTATCTGGTGATGATCAACGTAGGAAAACACACACATTTATCTTCATATTACTCACGAGTCATATGGTGTTTGTTTGCATTGCCCAGTATCACATACTGGGACAAATGTACTGAGGGGGGTTGTGCCAGTGCTTCCAGGCACAGACGTTAAGCATTCTGCCGCAAAACGCACACGGAATACGATTGGAGGAGTTGCAGCAGACGGGAGTCGCAGATTGTGAGCATCAACATCGTACGTCTCATTACTCACTGTTCAGGAAGGATCCTGCAAATAACATGAGGAGGAGTTAACAGTGGACTCCATCGGATTCATCGGATTTTTCTACTAAGGGTTTTCAGCAAAAACGCATATTTAGCTAAAACCTGATTAGTATAAACAGAAGATAAGTCATGGGGCTATAATCAATGGTAATATAATATCCCAAAGTTAAATTTAACGTTCTTCTTGTTCTTAAACGCACAATATGTTGACGTCTATGAGGAAAAACAAGAATAATAGACTTAGATGACAGGAGGCGAGGCACCAAGGCAATTTCCTGTATGTGCAAATATACATGGCAATAAAAAGAATTCTGATTCTGATTCTGAGTCGTCACATCATCAGTCATAGATTAGTCTTATAAAATAATTTCTTACCGATAGCGTTGTGTGTCGGGAACAATGAAGAAATAATTGCTCTCTGTGTAAATGCACATTTGTTAATTGGTATTGGTCATTTTCTTTTGATTATTTGCATTTTTTATTGAACGACAACTCGTTGCTGGAGCGTTCAGATAAACAACTCCTGTAGATTTTCTCATAATTACAAATTCTCGTTGTACAAAACCATTACATCATCGTTTTCCTCTCCCCCTCCTCCCTCCCTCCCTCCCCTCCTCTCTTCCTCCTTCTCCCTCCCCTCCTGTTGCTGCTGGTGCATGCTGGTCAGTGGGATCTCTCTCCAAAGAGCATTAATTAAACAACCACAATAATTAAACAGAGTTTCCTCTCCGAGAAGCACTCCATCACACAGACGTCCTGTCCACACACACGTTTTCAAAGGTCACTTCTGGGGACATTACGAAGACTTAAGCATTTATATCCTGGACGATTTGTTCTCACATGAACTACTGACACAAAAATCTGCCTTTTCTCAATTAGGGCAAAAGCCTTTTGTCCCCATGTTGGTCAAAGTGTCCCCAGTTAATGGTCTGTGGTGCCAGGTTTGTCCCCAAAGACAGAAACACACACACACATGCACAGTATTGATCAGAGTAAACAGTGTTACCTGCACACAGCGGGTCTGACCTTGAACACGGGATTCTAATTAGAAACAGGGAGCGGCATGTTGAGCTGTGCTCCACCCCCCCCCCCCCCTCTCCTTTTGTCTCACACAGAACGCACACACACACACACACACACAAACACATTCACACGTATACAAACCATGGACTCTAAAATAGAATGGACAACGCGTCTCTGCTCCCTCCCACCATCGGGAAATTGTCCCAAAATACAGAGCGGCCATCTTGCACCTGACGATTCCAGAAAGTCCGTCTGTGACTCGAGAATCTTTTCATCTTATCGGCCTCACGATTTAGACACGAGATGATTCAATATTCAATATTACTTGGATTAAACAGGCGACCAGAACTCCCCACTTAAGGGATGTTATCCTGAAGCTGTTTGGTTTTATTCTCATCACAGCGTTTATGTTTGCTGAAGGAAATGTGACCTTGCAGTAAATCTCCACTGAATAAAGTTTTTAAAATATGCGAACGTTGATTAATTAAAAGTGAAACCTGATGATGGATGATGCATCGTGATGGAACGTCAACTTTTTGGATTTATTTTTGAAGCTAATGAAGGATGACCCAGATGGCCCAGAGTCAAGTTTTGATTTGATTATATCATACATAGTTTTTATATAATTCGCAAATACTGCTTTGAAAAATCTTATGTTCTAGAAACTTCACTAGAAATATATATTTTAAATTGAAAAGAAAGAAACTAAAGCATTACTCACATTTTAACTTCATCTACAGATTAATTAAGGTCATTTTTTAAATCTAAATCATCACATTACAAAAACAGCTCTGAAGCGACAGGAGCAATCATTGCCACATTTTCTGCTCAGTGAAATTTCCGATAGTTTAATTTAAATCTGAATTTAATGTGACACGCTCGCCCTGTCAGCCAAAAGGGGGGGCGGCTGGCTTTGATGGCAGCGCTGGCATCGACCCACTACAGATTTCCCATGCATCATGTTTTATCATGGTGGTATCTGATCTGCGTAATGGAGGCCTCGCGGCACTCAGACGGTCCCTCAGGGGCCTCGTGGAGCCGGGGGCCATTAATAACCAACAGATGTATTATTATTGGAGCCTGTCAAAACACGACAGAGGACTTTATCTGCTGGAATATGACGGTATGATGGAACGGAGGATTCTTACTCTGAACGTTTTTTTCCACGTTTACCTGTCAAAACAATGTGGAGCTCTGCTTTCCTTGCTCTCCCCTCCTCTCTCTCTCTCTCTCTCTCTCTCTCTCTTCATCCCTCTGTCCTCGCCTTTCTCCCATTTCATCTCTATCTCATCCCCCCTTTACATTCCTTCTCTTCATATTGTGTTTGTGCTTTTCTTCCCCCTTCGACGCTCGGGGGGTGACAGCGGCTGGTGTGATTGTATCT
>CM028858.1:24338070-24348156 GCA_016801935.1 Platichthys stellatus
AAAAGAAAAGAAGAAGATTAGGAAGAAAGATTCGGGGGGGATGAGGAAAGAGGAAATGTAAAGTTGGGAGCTAGAGAGCAGGTGAGAAGGAGGACAGATGGAAGGAGTGAAGGGACATGAGGATAGATGGAAGAGAGGAGGACAGATGGGACACCTGAACCTCGAGGGACTAGATGATGAAGGATGGGAGTCCTTCTGGAAAAGAGTGGAGGACCAGAGGGAACTAATGAATCAAGAAAGAAAGTGGAAGAATTGAACAGAACGTGTGCTGTATAGAAATAATATTAATAAACCTCGAGAAATAATATCTTCTCTTGTGAATGTTCAGAAAGCTGCACACAAGACTTTCATATTTTAAGTTACACACCTTTGACTCTCTCTTCATTCTTTGCTCTGCCCCCTTGTTTTCTCCCCTTTGGGCATAAATAAACATTAGTAAATAAATGACGGCTTCATTTTTCGACATTATTCCCTCGTTCACTTCCTCTTACTTTCTTCCCCTCCCCCTCTCAACCCCCCTCTTCCATCAATACCTCCTCCCTTCTCATTGAACCCACTTAACCTTATTCTCTTCTTCCCTCCTTTCTTTCCGCAGAGGCCCAGAAGATGCCGTACTACGCCTCGTACGGCCGCACCCGCCTGGCGATCCACACCCTGTGCACCAGCCACTACCTGGATCTGGTCATCACCTTCATCATCTGCATCAACGTCATCACCATGTCTCTGGAGCACTACAGCCAGCCGCAGGTGAGCGCCCCCCTGTGGTTGCAGTTAGAGGCATCGTGGGCGTCAGAGTGAGACGGGGCAGACTTGTTCGAGGGCGTCTGAGTAGGTGGTGGATGCACCATCTGGATTTTTTTTTTTTAAACCCCCCCCCCCCCCCGAGGGCCGGCTGCCAACCTGCTGCTCTGAATCAGCAGCAAAACACTGTTCCACACGCTGGAAGAAGAACACGCTGAGGACCAGGGTGCTGGTTATGTAAAATGATTCTCCAGGCAGAAATAGAACCGGAGTTAAATCCTGACTCTCGTATGAACTCGGGTTCTTTTCACACTTCTCCTATATAGTAACAGTAAACTCTGTTTCTCGTGTTTGCTCAGTCCTGGGCAGGCAGACGTCCACAGTGTGTAGTTTTTAAACTTGAGCTGCTTGTGTTCCCACAAAGGGGGCGAGCAGGTAGCAACAGCAGGCGTAACAAAGATCCTCTGTTCCTGGAACTCTTTAACAAATCATGTTACTTCAGACAAAGTTTCTGCCAAGTCATTAGTTCCTTCCTGGTGAGATTGGAGATAATAGAGACAGAGGAAATGAACTGTCTGTTAACTGAGTGTCACAGCTGCTGTCTCTGCTTCTCTTTCCTCTGTCCCTCTTTGACCCTGGTTCCTGCCTCAGTCTCTGGAGACCACGCTGAAGTACTGCAACTACTTCTTCACCTCCACCTTCGTGATCGAGGCCACTCTGAAGCTGGTGGCCTTCGGCTTCCGACGCTTCTTCAAGGACAGGTAGGAAGGAGACGCCCGAGCTGATGTGCGTTAATAAAGAAGCTGCTGCTGCAATAAATCCACCAAACTCTTCATATTTCAGAGTTTTCTTGCTGGATATTGGAGATAAACTCTGGTTTTTAATAACTTCTGAGTCATTTTAGCTGATCCACAGTTCAGCTTCACTCTTCAACTCGCTGGAGCTGATTGTGACAGTTGAGGCTGTGACTCTCAGTCCGTTCTTCTCACAGGAGGAGGAGTGGAACTGAGAGAGGAAACCTTCTCCACAGTCACACTCACTCAACCGTCTGAACACTTTCATTCAAGCTGCTGCTTTAAGGTCAAACAGTTTGCATTGTGTTGCTTTGACTCTTCGTGAGACACCTTACAGAGTGGAAGCTGCACATAACAGTGATGTCTGGCTTTAAACTTCAATACCCACACGTACTTTAATATGAGTCTGTGCACAGTGCACATGGCCCTGGGATGTGATTGTGTATTTTGAAAGATTACTCCGAGCTCAGAACTTGTTGTGTAGCAGCTGTCACCTGTCGTACGTTCTGAGAATCAACAGAAATCCTTTTTACATCATCAAGTCATATTTGCTCGTTAGGTTGATTCAGAATAAAACACAGTTTGCTTCCCACTGCTGATCACTGGTTGTAGAAATAACCAGCGTTCCTGTATGTTGGATAAATAAAAGACTCACATCTGAAGCTGCGCAGGTGGATTTTAATATCTTCACCAGGAGTGTGGTCTTTCCTCAGCCCCGTGCTCAGGCCGGGGGAGCAGCTGTGACGGTGCTGGTGAATATCATTTGAGATTCCTCACTATGCAGATTGTATTATGCAGCCTGCGATCTATTTTTAAAGAATTGTCTGCTGGAGGAAATTGCTGTTGGTTATTTGTCCCCTTCCCAATCCCCCGATGCTATTTCAACGTC
Source organism: Platichthys stellatus (assembly GCA_016801935.1). Classification (NCBI taxonomy): domain Eukaryota; kingdom Metazoa; phylum Chordata; class Actinopteri; order Pleuronectiformes; family Pleuronectidae; genus Platichthys; species Platichthys stellatus. The sequence goes on from CM028858.1 coordinate 24,340,495, forward strand.
CTTTGCCTTCCTCCCTGTTTCTGTCTCTCCCTCCTTCTCTTATTCTCCTCATATGAACAGAATAATGAACGGCCATATTATAGCTTCTGTCCTTCATTTTAATTCAGGTCTTTATCTCTCCGTCCCTTTGTCTTTTCCATCCCTCCCTGCCCTTGTTTGTTTTTGGAAACCCCTCGGCTTTGTAATGGCGACCTTGCGTTGTGTGCATGTGTGTGTTTGCACCCTGTCAACGGAGATATTTTCTGGGACGAGACACATTCACTTTGGAGGAACGAACCCTAGGCAGCAATGTTGCCATAGATTGAATTTAAAAATGAACGAAACTTCTCTAGATTGAAAAGAATTGGAGGGAATATGTTTTCAGAATGTTTGGTAAGCGACTGGCTTCCCAGCCAAGAGGTCACATCCCACAACATTGTGTTTGACTCAAGGTTGTTTTCACAGCCATTGACCAAGAAATATCAGAGTTGGTCTAATTCAAAATGTTGTATTTGGAAATTACTCAGCATAGAATTCAAACAACCGGAAGAACATGCTCCTGACAGAAAAGAGAGGGTGCAAATGAAATTCTAAAGTTTTGATCTACCAGAGATCTACCCTTTTGACATCACTTTGAGTCGGAGTGTGTGCAGCACTGATCGTGAGTGAAGGTCTCAGAAACACGTGCCCAGTCACACCTGTCGACTGACTTTTCAACCTGTTTTCATATCAGGATTTGACTAAAATAAGATTTGATTTGAATCCATTGTTTAGGAAATGGATTTCACGTGTACTTTTTCATTTAAGTTTGGTCCTTGTCTCATCTGCTAACATGGAGGAGGAAGGGTTTGAACCTATACTGCAGCCAGACATTAGGGGGCGATAGAGATGATTTGGCTTCACTTTTGTAAAGCTCTCATCTTCATTTGCCGTCTACACAAACACAAAATATGTCTTGCACTCATGAACTCAGCGTTTCAAAGATACATGGGTTCTATTATAACTTCAGCTGTCTCATCACGTAGAAAAGCTTCACATAGGGGAACAAAGAACTTTAACAAACTAAAAACAAAACAAAGAAAAATTTGTCTGTTTCAGTCATGACACCATCGTCGGCTTTGTACCATTACACTTTGAAATTTATACAAACCATTATCATATTATTGCAATTATATTCACATAGATATTTTAGTTTAGACACTTAAATACCAGATGGCATTGGTCTGTGGTTTTCAAATTGCAGATATTTGTATTGGTGATAAACCGTGTTTTGTATAAGTGGCTGGATCGTGGATTCGATGACTTAATTTGTTGTGTCGTGCACGTGCAGCCGCCAGTTTCCAACACAATTCACAACAGACGAGTGAACAAACAAGAAGTGATGCATCCGGAGCTGCAACATTTGCATAGTATTGAAAATGTTCTAATCGTATTAGCATAGATATTCATGATGGGCCTTCAGGTAGTGTTGGGCTGTGACGTGTTTCCCTCTGCCAAGTCAGTCGTGGGACAATCATGCAGATTATGCATAAAGTTGATGTAGGACATGAATATTAATTAGCAAATTAACATAACACTGACACACACACACACACACACACACACACACACACACACACCAAGTGAAGACGTCAAACTCATTCTGCTGATTCTGCTGTTTGATGCTTTCACCTGCAGCAGATTCTACAGATTATAGTAGATTAAACTCTGTGTGTGTGTGTCTCTCTCTCTCTCTCTCTCTGTGTGTGTGTGTGTCTCTCTCTCTCTCTCTGTGTGTGTGGGTGTGTGTGTAGATGGAACCAGTTGGACCTGGCCATTGTGCTGCTCTCAGTGATGGGCATCACCCTGGAGGAGATTGAGATCAATGCCTCCCTCCCAATCAACCCCACCATCATCAGGATCATGAGGGTGCTCAGGATAGCACGAGGTACGTACACACAAACACACACAGACAAACACAAACACACACACACAAACAAACATTTTAACCCCATTTCCTCACAGTGGCTCCACAGGCCTCACTCTGTCCCTTTAGCTTTTAATGTGAAATGTTAGAGGAAGAGTTGAGCTGCACTGACATGGGATCAGCTCTGAATAAAAAAAATGCTATAATCAGTTTAACCACTTAACTTAACTCTTTAGAATGATTTGACATTGGGCCTGCTCTCATTTCACTTAATTCCAATATGTGTGTGTATCATTAACCGGCCTGTTGTTGTCCACCTCTCTTTCACTCACCTCTTTCATTCCACTCCTATTCGCTGCACCAGCTCCTCTTAACTTCCCACCGAGGAGGATAAAGACTAATTAGATCAATCTAACTTAGTCCTCGCCCCCCCCTCCCTCGACCTCTGCCCTCTGCAGCGCTGCCCAGGCACTGCTAAGTGGACCCACGGGTAATGTGCCAATTAAACAGCAGCCGCTGGTAAACAACTTTCGACTGGTGGTGACTTTTCCTCTTTTCTTTTTCTCTCCTTTCATAACATGTTTTACCACTCTCTTCGAATGTTAAGTAACTGGTGCGAGTCTGGGGAAGAATATTAATGTAGAGAATACTTTAAAGTCATCCACCTCTTCCTCGTGGCGGAATTTTAAAACCACTCTGAACAGAAGAAGAGATCCAGCCCCACTGGTTGAGCATGTTGAAGATAATAAGAGTAGCAGATCCATTTATAGTCATCTGGCACTCTTCTGCTGTTTTCCATAAACTGCAGCACTGATTTCACCTACTGCTGTAAATGATAATCAATATGAAATATATGCAAAGAATCCAAGGTGCAAAAAATGTGCTATATCCAGAGGAAAGAGACAATCTAATGGGTGTAGTTTATTTTGGGTTAAAGGTTTCTTGACATCAGATGGTGGTACTTTATTTTGTCAGTCACACGTATGTGGACATAGCAGCGGTGAACCTTCACTTCCTGTTCACTCATTAGCTTCCTGTGATGAGGCAACTTGCAGGAGTTCCACTTTGGTGACCTCGATATTCACTGTGACATCCACAGACCGGTTTCTCTGCTGCAAGTGAAGCAGGATATTTGAAAAGATGAAAACACAAACACTATCCACTTGATAAAATGTGTTTCTCTGCCTTATAACAAACAGTCTAACTACCTTGCCAGCGCCAAATACAGGTTTTATTATATTTAATATTGTGAGTGAGACATCAGGGGCGTTGCAACAGGGTGGGCACAGCAGGAGATGGTTCCAGGTCACTCACCGGGTATCAACCCGTGACTAGATCCCTCAGGACGGAAGTGAAGCTGAGGTCTGCAGGGAGTTTGGAGAGAAGCTTGTTACCGCAGCTGCTGGATAATGATGTAGTAGAGAAGCTCTGACCATGAGGCTCCACCCCCACATCCACCCTCTCCACCTCCCAGGAGCTTTTATTAAGTGAACGACCGTTTTCGTTCCCCCGTCCGACTGCAGCCCGGGTGTTTCCTCCCCCCCCCCCATCGTCAGCCACGCTCAACCAGAAATTGGGCCGCTGGGAATTGCGGAGTGTCTCTAAGGGCGAGTCGAGGAAACCTATTTAATGTGCCGTCCATTCTCTATCTCTCTCCTCCGTTCTCTCTCTCTACCTCTTGATTGTCCCTCTCGGTCTCTGTGCCAGGTTCTGCCCTTTGATTCTCTCTCTCTCCCTCTGCAGGCGTTTTTCTTTTATTGGTCACGTAAAGTGCAAAGTATCACACAGACACACACTGACCATGATATCTCTCTCTCTCTTTCTCTGTCTCTCTCTCTCTCTCCCTCTCTCTCTCGCTCTCTCTCTCTCTCTCTCTCTCTCTCTCTCTCTCTCTCTCTCTCTCTCTCTCTCTCTCTCTCTCTCTCTCTCTCTCTCTCTCTCTCTCTCTCTCTCTCTCTCTCCATCCAGTGTTGAAGTTGTTGAAAATGGCAACAGGGATGAGAGCTCTGCTGGACACGGTGGTCCAGGCTCTTCCTCAGGTATGTGTCATCACACACACACACACAGGGAGACACAGAGACACACACACACACAGACACACACAGGTATCGTCCCTGTTCTTATCACAAGCCCACACAGGACTTAATTAACATTTGTGGAATGATAAACGACCGGCGTGGATGGAAGCTCCTGGAGAATTGTGACATTCAGGAATTCAGGTTATGACTAAAGTTGTTTTTCCCTCGATGTCGCGACTCTTCGTCTCCTCACGTTCGTTCAGGGAAAATAAAAATGTAATGTTTCATTCCCAAAGCCCGAATGAGACAAGAGGAGCTAGGAAGTGCTGCTCCCTTGGTTCAGAAAGAAACTCTTTAACCTTTAATCAGCTTCATATATATATATATATATATATGTATATATATATATATATATATATATATATATATGCACTGAGCCAAAATGTTCCTCTTTCCTCTCAGACGACTGAGACTTTATTCATCTCTTCTCCAGGTGAAACATTTCTTTGGCTGCAGATAGAAAAATAACAAATTGAAGTTCTGCCTCTTTTTTAACATTCTGAACCTCTAAATCTTTTCTGTCTGTGTTTTTCTGCGAGCAAACCAGAGAAAAGTGCAGTAATGGATGTTCCCTCTTCAAACCAGCTCTTTATTCAGGACATCTGTAATGGAGGGATTCTGTGTGCACAGGATTTTTGTTTTTTACCGAAGCTTTGACTTGGTCCTCTGAGAGAAGTTTGTCACCTTAAAGAGAACAACATGTGCACGGCTGACACACTGAGGTCAAACTACTTTTCTCCACCTTAACCTGTTCTCCGTGCTGTCCTTTGCTCCTTGATACACATTTCAATGGTTTGGATGTGTTTGATTTTTGCGGTAGAAGTAGAATGGGACAAAGACGCACAACATGTAAACACAAGACATCACAGGTCAGTGGACTAGTAGCAGAAACTTGGACTATGGGCAGAAAAGGTCTCTGGTTCGAATCTGGTTCAACTCCACGTAGAAACAAAAAAACATACCTGGACGGATTAACACCAAAAAAACTAACCAGGATGGACAATACAAGAGGATTCTCCCTACCCTGTCTAGTGCCCCTGAGCAAGGCACCTTACTCCCCCAACATCTGCTCCCCTCAATTGCATGAGTGTGTCTGTGCATGTGTTTGGGATCAATAAATCTTAATCTTAATGTTCTTTCCTTACTCATAGTTTCGCTTTTTAGTGACTTCCGGCTCCTTCATGCTGCTTTATCATATGATAAGAGTCGCATCATGTGACTTATTGAACCAGATTTCCTACACAACTGTGACACAAAATTGTAGAAAGAAGATTTTCTTCGTCTAAATACAGGATAACAGCAGTGCAGGTGTTTTCGCTCCGGAAAGCAAATGTGTAAATATCAAAGTCCTCTCTGACAGAGTTCCCCCGGAAGCTCCAGGCTGCAGCAGGCTGCTCCTGCTCCACAGCTTCCTCTCAGTCTCCGCTCCAGGGATGGAACACACCATCAGCTGGGCTCATGTTACCCGATGCAACCTGCTTCAGGGCAAGTCGCAGCTTATTATATCCATGAGGAAACATCAACCTGCTCGACTGGAGAGCGGGGGGGGGAGGCGAGCCGTCCTCTGGCTCTGCCTCACCTCTCCCAATCATTTCTCTTTTCATCATCGCTCCCTCTCTTCCACCGTCTCCTCTAATAAAATCTCTACGTCTCAGTCCTTCCTAATCCACTCTCTCTCCGTTTATCTGCCTGTAAAGCAGCCCATCGTCTTCCCTGTGAGGAGACGGAGCTGATGGTGTTCAGCTCAGCGCCTGCTACCGCTCCCCAGGGGGTCCTCTCCTCATCTGCATTGCATATCACTATCTGAGAGCGCTGGGAGCCCCGGCACGGATGGATTCACGGCTGTTATGGAGTCAGCAAGTGAAATTTCCCCCGAACTCTGTAATGGAGTGATTATCCCTGATTTGAGGCAGGGAGGGTTTTTGTTTACGAGATATTTTAACCTCCAGTTTTTTAGTGTTTCCAATTATTTTTCATCTGATAAAACGTTGCAGCATGTGTCTGCTCAGTTTGATGACCTCCAGGCTCTGGAGAGAAACATTACAATCTCACAAGCGCTGGAATATCCGGTGCAGAATCAGCCTTAAAGGAGAAGAAGAAGGGAAATCATCTTGATCGCCCCCTGGTGGCTGGCTGCAGTGCATGTCGTGAACATTCTTGGCTCCAGCTGACTGGAACCTGGATCTGGGATGTTTTAGATTTGAGACAAAGTTTAATAAACTGTATTAATTTTGCAAGATGTTTTAATTTGATATAGTTCATTGTACAGTTAAACAGTTTGTACTTTATTTGCTTTGTTTTGGATGCTCACAGTACAAGTGGCTCTATGACGACCACGTGGTGTGAAGAAGGGGTTTTCTTATTGGCTATTGAATATTGTGATAATCTTCTAAACTCAGTATCACAACTATAACAACTACATGAGCAGCATGTGTTCTTATGACGTGAGTTTCTCTGTGTGCCAGGTGGGGAATCTGGGGCTGCTCTTCATGCTGCTGTTCTTCATCTACGCTGCACTGGGAGTGGAGCTGTTCGGAGAACTGGGTGAGATCCACCGCTCCACTTAGTCAAACCACAACTTTTAAATAATAACATTACTAGTGGTTCATTTTATTTCACGTGCTAAGTTTAATTGGTTTAAACAGATATGAATGCTCATCAAAGATACAATTTGTTTGAATCAAGTTCACTGCAACTGTCTTTGAAAAGTTAATCACAATGAGTTAATCCTTCTCTCTCTGAGTGACCTGCTCTCAGGTAAATAAACCGATGGAGCCTAAAAATAGACTAATCCATTCCTGTTGCTGTGTGTGTGTGTGAGTGGGGGGGCTGGAAGGTCGAACTCAGGTGACGTGAAATTATAATCAGTCAACCAAAGAATCAGTGTGTAATGAAAATGATAAAAAGTCCATTATTCTTATTCAAGGTTACAGGGGACCTAATTTAAGTTTAGTTTTTTCAATCCAACATTTCTCACTTTAATAAAAGAAGCTGATTGATACTTGGACACTTTTCCAACTGCTCCTCGTTCTTCTAATACATTCTGGAATCTTCCAATGACAAGTGTGCACTCGGTTGATTGTTGTGTTTCAAACTTATGACGTGTGTTTGGTTCATTGAAGCTCTCAGATCAGCTGCAGACCTTTTGTCCTCCGTGAGCTTTGTTCTACCTCTAAGAATCAGAGGCGTTAAATGGACGGTTTAACCGACACTGCAGGTTACAGCTGTCGGGTGACGGCAGAAGAATCACATTCCACCAGCAGCGTTCGCCTCTTTATTTCCTCACAGCAGAAGTCTTTCACTTCACTCTGCGTTTCAGCACGTTTCTCTCACACGCAGCTTTTAACGAGGGCATGTGGAGAGAATCAAATCACGAGTGGAAACGTTCCAGAGACGAAGGAATGGAGAAACAGGCGTAATCGTGACTGAACAGAGACTTGGACATGTTGCTCTGTCCGCTCTCACGATGTTGCTCTTTAAAATCAATAATCTTATGTTACTCTGATTGAGTTGCTTTTAGGATTTCTAGACATTCTAATAAAAATTGCCAGTTTCAGTCAGAAAAGGACTTTTCATGCGTCAGCGCCATGCGGAGACATCACGTTATTCATGGTTTTGATCTCTTGAATGTGATATCTGGCTCTGGATGATGGATTTAGACACTCTTCACTCTCTGAACCTGTTTCCTCTCCCCACTCC
>CM028858.1:24357807-24397280 GCA_016801935.1 Platichthys stellatus
TGTGTGTGTGTGTGTGTGTGTGTGTGTTTGTATGAACTGGGAGGAAAATGCTCACCCGAACCTCACAGCAACCAGGTGTTTCACAAACAGTTTAGAGAAGGAGAGGCCATGTGTCAATCCTGTAAATGTACCAACGTGCACACCCAGCGCTCCGTCTGAATCCCTGGTCAATACCAAATCAAAAATCTCAGAGGATCCACATTCCTCCATTTCCCCCGGTTGTTTGTTCACGGATCAGACTTGAAGAATGAAATTCCTTTAAATATTGGCGTCTCTGTCCCCAGACGGAAAGGGCTGTAAATAATCCTCCATGTTCCTGTAAACAAAGCTGTAGATTATCATATATTTATTGAACCTGATATTATATATATATGAATTATATATATTAAATCACATCACTTGAATTAGTTAACAGAAATAATATGAATACAACTCATCAAGGTTTGAGATGCTGAGGACTTGAAGTTGTAACCCAGATTCACTTTTATTTACTATAAATGTAGAAGTAGCTTTATCCCACTGAGGAGGTTAAACCAGATCATATTACTTTCTGTAGCTGCTAATTCTCTCTGCCGTGAACCATCATGGAAGGTCTCTCTCTCTCTCTCTCTCTCTCTCTCTCTCTCTCTCTCTCTCTCTCTCTCTCACACGCCGCAAACAAACCATTTCCACACTGAACCTGTTTTCTCCCTCGTAACTCACGAGGACGTGTGAACATGTTAGAACCTAAAACCAATTTCAGCTCGGAGCAGAGGTGATCCTGTGATGTCAACCTGATGTATGTGCAGATTGCATATCTCCATGTATGTGTGTGTAAGAATGCATGTGAAGTACTGTGACCATTATTAAATGACTCTACATACATATAATGAGAACTACTCGCAGGAACATATTTGCTCTTCTCTCTTTGAGTAAATCAAAGTTGCAGAGGTGAGAACCTGAATACAGATGTGCTGTGAAATAACGTCATCATCATTTTTGATCTCCTAATCTCCTCCGCCCTCAATATCAAAGGTTAACTTCATATTTATCTGATCTTCTTTCTCCACAGTCACATGAGAATATTTTGAATGTATCGAGTCTGCCTCATTCTGACCTGCCTCCTGCTGTAACAAGGGCATTTCCCCTGATGTGTGGATAAAGACAGTTCTCTCCAATCTAATCAAACCACGATGGATCAATGACATTACACCCAGTGGATGTGACTGGTTTTGCTGTGTGTGTCTGTGCGTCAGGTCCGACTGGCTGAGGTGGAGCAGGCGTCTCTCATGTCGGAGCAGCTGTCAGACAAGTCATCGTCTCCGGCGCTGCCTGATGACCTCAGCCTCGATGAACACAGCGTCTACCAGCTGCTGGTCCGAGACAGACAGGTACACACACACACACACACACACACACACACACACACACACACAGTCAGCAGCACAGAGGGAGGCAGGTGTTTCAATCAGGCGGTAAAGCATGTAAATAGTAATTAATGATGATTAACAAGATGCAAGAGGTGTGATGACTTGAGCTGTGGCTCCTCAGAGCCCCAGAGACACATGTGTAAGTGTGTACGTGTGTGTGTGTGTGTGTGTGTGTGTGTGTGTGTGTGTGTGTGTGTGTGTGTGTGTGTGTGTGTGTGTGTGTGTGTGTGTGTGGGTGTGTGTTTGAGACAGTGATCTTATTTGAATGGGGTTTGAGGTCCCCATGGCAGAGACAGGTTTGTGAGGACCTTATATTTGTGGATGGGACATGGGCCAAACAGGAAGCTACATTTTTCTCAAAGATATTTCAATGCATCTTAGAGGGGTTTTGGTTTTTAGATTAGTTATTTGTTAGTTATTAGAAGGGACTTAGTTGTGATTGCTTGAGCGCCTCTAGTGTTGGGACACTGCTATTGCGGCTCCGTCCTCTAAACGCTACTGTGCAGGTTCTGTGGCTCCATTTGACATCTTCTCCACAACATGGCAGCGTCCATCTTTACTTACAGTTCATGGTTTTAGGGTTCAGGTTTGAAATTATTTTTAAAAGCTGTAATTTCAAAGTAAATGTTTGTACACTGATAAAGTAAAGGTCTACGTAATGCATTATGTCAACGGGTGACAGGCTTGTACTACGGGATAGTACAAGCCTGTCTGTGTTTGTCTGTGTGTGTTCGTGTGTTTGTGTGTGTGTGTGTGTGTGTGTGTGTGTGTGTTTGTGAGAGAGCATGTCTTTCATATCTCCATCTTCCCATGAGCACTTTGCTCTCTCCCCTCACAGTGGTTCCACCTGGCCCGTTTCATCACCGCCGTTATCGACCGCCTGTTCATTTGATCCAGTTTACAAACATCAACAACAGCCGAGCAATTTTGACTCTTTGAAGCCGTTACGTTCTTTTTTTCACATCCGATTTTAATCAGACTTGTGTCGATGGATAAAGGAGGGGACATGAAGGGAAGCTTTTTGAAATTGGAAACAAATTGTACTCAGTTTTCTATTATGACAAGAGGGGAAATGAAAGGCTTCAGGTTTATATCTGAACATCAGTGCACCTGGTTTATCAAGCTTTCTCTTTCTCTGTCTCTTTGTCTCTCCTTCTCTTTCACCGGCTCACCTATCTTCGATGTGCCTCCTCTGTTTTCTCCTCCTGGCTGGCAGATGGGCAGCAGTGATTCCCACAGTTCAGAGGAGTGCCCCCCCCAGGTGGGCTACACGGGTCTTCATCCGTCCAGCTCAGGAAGCGAGGAGGGGTCGCAGGAGTTGTTGGAGGTGGGCGTCCAACCTCGGACAAATCCTCCTTCGCTGGAGCAGCAAAGCCCGGCACACTTCACAGGTAACAGAGTAAATATAATGGTCTCACAGCATCAAACCTTAAACCCCCTAGGTTTCCTGACAAATCACCAGTCCTCTTCTTTTGTCCCGATGTAATATAAAAAGTATAATAATTTCTCATTCAACACCAGTAAAATAGTTCCACTGAAACCTCACATTAAAATAATCCCTGTGAGGGGGACCTTTCTTTATTATGGTTATTATGGTGCTGGGTGACCCTCGCTGGTATTTAACCACCGCAATTTCATTAAGCCGTGACTTTGACGTGACATTGATAATATGGTTTAAATAACCAGGCTTTTGCTGAACGTTTTCTAACGTAGCTACACAGGGACGTGTGTGATATTCCACACACATGATTGACTTCCAGTGTAATTAAAGCAGTGATAGATGAGACCAGCCGCGACGCAGAGATGTTGATAAATGACATGTTATGGAATGCTGATGACTTTCCACCCCCCCACCCCCCGCCTCACAATGACATGGTTTCCATCATTGCGACAGATGGAGAAATGCAAAGCAAAGTTGATTCAGGGAGACGTTCAACAACAACACAACAATGTGTGGATTGGATGTCACTGAAGTCCTTTAGCTGCAGAGGTAAAAGTAGTGAAATGTTAAATACCACAGACTCTCCCTTGATTCTCGGGTACAGATGTTATGTTGAATGAATCTGTGCAAAGATTTGAAAAAGAGGTGATTCAGACTTTTATCCTCACAAACATTAAAATATATTAATTTGATTATTTATTCCAGATATTCCACAAGAATATCAACAAGGCTGAGATCATCAATGGGGGCAAGGATATATATTTTAATGTCATCTGATAAAGACTGATTCCTTGTTTGAAGATAACAGAACCTAATGGCAGCAGAAATAAAGGGTCCCTGGATAGAACCTTGGGGTACACCACACAGAACATATTACTGACTCATACTGACCATTACTCCCCAAGGAAAATTAAGAGGTGCAAGGTTGGACATGAAACTGTCTTGAAACTGTACTAGAAACCTCTGAAATCCACTGAACATAGAGTATTTAAGTTGGAACTAACCTTTAACCTTCTCATTTCAGACGGTGATGGAGAAAGTTGCAGCGGCGGTGGTGGTGGGTCGTCGCCCGTCTTCCACTTACCAGCGGACTTCTTCCACCCGGCTGCCGCGGCTCATCCGGGCAGTCCGGGGAGCAGTGTCGGCCCCGGAGACAGGGGGGCGTCCATGTCGGCGTCTCCAGCCTCCTGGGCGTCCCTCCGCTCCCCCGGAGCCAACAGCAGGCCCTTGAGCTCTCAGGTATTAGGAACAGATGAGTGGAGGCATGTGTGTGTGTTGGACGGTTGGATGGAGAGACAAATGGAAAACTGACATCGGTATCTCGGTGCAACACGTCCGAGACGAGACGGAACAGTGTAAACAGACGATTCCTGAGAGATCGTTCACTGAACCGAAGTTGTCATGCATCAAACACACATCAGGCAGTCAGATGGGATTTGCCAAATGAGGTATTGTGCGGAGCGAGCTTGTGATCTGGAAGCTTGGTTCTCTAACCTGCCTCCACCTGTAGCTACGCACAAAACAAAGGCACAACACAACAACACAAGAGAGTGACTCAAAGGTGTTTTATGACAGTTTGTCAACAGTTAATAAGAAAAGGTGACGGGACTTTACCCGATTAGAAAATCCACACTCGACTGCGGAGTGACACAATTAGAGGATTGTGTGATGACTGAACCACATATTTATCTCTCATTAAAGCGAGGAGCTCATCGACACTGAAAACAAACGAGAATGAAAAGGCCCTTATTTTCGTGCCTGTAACGATGGCGACCGACTCCTCTCTCTGTCTCCTCTACCTGTTCGGTTTGTTTGGCTCGTGCCTCAGAGCCTCTGTGATCCTCAGCTGCTACAGTAATGCTCTGCGGCACTCAGCTAATTAGCCCGGCCAGCTCTGAGCCTGATACCGTGCACATTGTTGTTCTTGGCTCAGGTTCTACACGCTCTTCGTGTCCCTTCTCTTCTCTTTCCTTTATCTCTTCATGTCCTTCTCTGGTGTTCTTTTCTCTCAGTTAGCCTCGCATCTCTTTCTTCTGTCTTTCGGTAATGTCTCTGCCAACCCCCTCCATTTCTCCCTTCTCATAATCTCTCCCTCTCCCCTGTGGTCTCGTGTAGCGAGAACATGGCGCGTAACAGTGCCAGCCTTCTCCATGATGAATAACACACTCCTGCCTGTGCAACGTATTGAGTTAAACTAATTCTTAAAGACACAAAACTCTATAGCACAGTTTAAAATTCTGTTGCATCAAAAACGTCCGACACTAAACGATTTTGTGTTTTGAAACTATCTTTTATAAATTCCAGTTTGAGCTCTTTGCTCTGTGATACTTTGAGCGGTTGAGGTGGTTCTTCAAAAACTTGAACAACACTGTCTGCACTGAGAGGCTGCAGGGACGGAGCTGAGTGAGCAGCAGCCCTGAGAGAGAAACAAGACTGAGTCCTGTCCAGCTTCGTTCATTTTGAGTCTTTAAAGGCTCCACATTTTCAGAAAATAATTAGAAGTGAAGTAAAAGAAAGTCTTCAAGCAAAGAGGAGGATCCTTTGTTAATGTCTGACAGCAAGCGAGTGCTGAGCTTGTTTGCTGTCTGAGCTTTTTTTAATATTGTTTGTTATATTAAAATTATTATAGGTAGTATTGCAGTATTTTTCAAATGTATTTTCAATAAATGCAGTTTGGTATAGATATGTATATATATATATATATATATATATAGAGAGAGAATACAATTTACCCCAGTGAAACCAGTTCCTATATTGGGGTTTTAACTTTAAGATATTTTACTGAAACAGGTATTACAGGACTTGATATAGACTGTGCAACACAGATGGAATTAAGACTTTATCGAGTTCATCTTCCCTGTTGGTGCTTCACTTATCTTTATCTTTTCCCTTCTGACTCTGACCTCTGTCCCTCTCTTTCACCTCCTCTATGCAGCACCCATCCCGCAGCGACTCGTCCCTGGCCACGGGCAGTTCGGAGGGCAGCCTGCAGACCACCCTTGAGGAGGGTCTCAGCTTCAGCGTCTCCCCGCCTCGGGACCTGGATCTCCGCGGGCCTCTCCCCTGCCCTCCTCCGAGCCACCACTCACATCCACAGGTACCAGACACAGGAGACCAAGGCAACCCTGTGCTAAAGAGACGCAGCACTACTTTGACCCTCAAGGCCACCAGGGGGCACCAGAGGAGCCAGAGCAGCTGTGGCGGTGGCAGCACCAGCCCGGGCTGTCCCCGGCAGGACTCCATAGACCCGTCGGATGAGGACGTGGGCACAGGGACAGGCGGAGACGGCTGCCGTCAGACCTATAACAGCGAACACTTGTCGGAGACGCTGAACAGCCTCTCACTGACGTCGCTGCTCACCACGGGCTCTCTGGCTCCCCAGCTGGTGAAGAAATGTAACAGCACGGGCTCGCTGGACCAAACCAATCTGTCCGCACGGAGTAAAGACGGACGCCACGTCTACGGCATAGATGTCCACGGTTACTTGTCCAACCCCTGGACAGAAGGAAGGGCGAGAGGTGACGGGGAGAACAGTGACATCAGTGGCTTCAGCGAGGAAAGCAGCCGCCGACCCTCAGACACAACCTTCAGGAGGAATAGATGAAACACTCGTTGCCTCACTGTGGTGGAACTTTATCTATTTCCATTTCTGGACCTCTGGGGCAGAACAGGGAGAGACTCTCAACACGTGTCCTGTGAAATCCTCTTTTCTTTGAATCGTCTGTTCTCTCTCTCCTTCCTCCTCGGACCTGGCGGCTTGAGATCAGTGCTTTCTCTGCTTTTCCGCAGGATCAGTGCTTTCTGTTTGAAGGGACTTAACAATAATGACAAGGGGCTTAGCCTGTTAGCATAACTGGGATTCGACCTGGCAGACGCTGGCTTCACACTCGAGCCATGCTGAAGGGCAGATTATTCAGAAAGCCATTAGAGAGACAGGACTGAAAACTTGCAGTGATTGATGAACGCTACTAAAAGGTGATGTCATTCTCATGAAACTGCTAGAAATTGACATTTCCTCCGAGGAACAGGGCTTGTTCGACCCGGCGTGCCGTCAACAGTGGTGTCAACGTTGAACCGATGCCCTGATGCTTCTTCTGAGGAAGAGCTGAACTTTGTACAGGTGTTTTTTGTTGGTTTGTTTTGGTCCCATCCATCACTAACAGTAGCATCAACCTACCTTTTGTCCAGTTGCTCACAGAAAATGGAAAGGTCTTGTATTTCATGTGTTCCTTTTCGACTTCAGCGTGTTGAAGTTGCGTGAGTGTAGACACGACTGTCTCCGGGAGACGCAGACAAACAAGGAGCCTGGACAGTCTGAGTATTTGAAAAGACGGGATGGTTACGTGACTGCTGCTGAAAATACATGTGGGTTGTCAGTGGAAGCGTTGGCCACTTTCCGAGTGAACGCTTTGTGCTTTCTTTGACCCCATGAAAGGGCTAAAATGTGTTGAGTGCAGACCTGGGCCAAATTCTGTCTTTTGCTATGAACAAAATCTTTAAAAAACAGGTACATTCATGATTTGTGATGATAATATAAAGAAACGTGTCTCAGATATAAACATGTCAACGCTGTCAGATTCAGAAGTTCTGCTTTTCTGTATTCAACCATTTTAAACACGAAAGAATTCAAAATTAGTTTTTCATACACAACTCATCAAAATGATTCTATTTAAACAGATAGTTCTGTTTCCTACAGGTCAAAGATACACTTTGTCAAGTAGAGGAATAAACAAATTTATTATAAACAATTAAATTAGTGATTTAACGGTTGGACGTCATTTCCTGTTTTCCTGTTTTGATTCTGTTGAAATGTTCTTGGATTAAAGTCAACAGATGTATTTAGCTCCGCCTCAGGACACTTTAAAGACTTGAATCCTCAAAGTTTTCCAAGTTGTTGCCAGAACAAAACATTGAGGGGCCTTTGAGCTTAACCCAGAGAGCTACAGCACACAACCGTGGACTGCAAATAAAGATGGACGACACGTCTCCACTTCCTCCCACAATCCAGAGGCGCCAAGAGCCAGAGTCTCTGCAGTATTAGTCAGTTCCAGCTGCCAGTCCTGACCATGAATCCTGTTTTTATATCATCAATTTACTAATGAAATAAAACTCACGTGAACAAACATCAGTTTGATAAGAAAAACCTCAAATAACAGACACCCTCTTTGAGAAGTTGTATTGAATGCTTGTTTAGTTTTCTTTAGTTAGTAGGTCAGTGTCCCATCTGCTACCACGCAGGAGGCGGGGCTTATGACCTAAAATGCAGCCAGCCACTAGGGGGCGATCAACATGTTTTGGCTTCACTTTTGGGGTAGAGACATGTCGTCCATTTTTATTCACAGTCGATGAACAAAACATCCAGGAGATAAACGGTTGAACCAAAGGGGCAATAGTTATTCAGGCAATAACTTTATCAACACTAACATCAACTACATCTCCTTTGTAGATTGAATGAAGGTAATTGTTGTGTTAACAGCTGTTGTGTTAAATGTTAAGCAACCAGGACATCACAAGATGGGATTTACAGGTTTTTGTTTGCTGCTTCAACCTCAAGTGAATATTTGACTCAGGTCTGCTCGAGTGTAGCACGATGCGAGAAAATGACCCAAATACTACGACAAGCGACTTCTCTGATCACATGTCAGACATTTTGACGACACGTGATGACCCAGCGTAAAATATATATTTGTGTCATAATCCTAAGCAGTTAGTCCTCAGGTGGACACACACACACACACACACACACACACACACACACACACACACACACACACACACACACACACACACAGTACATACATGTTGTCAAAGGCACAAACAGCCACAAACAAACGTAACATGAAGATCAAAGTCAAAACAGAGAGTAGAGAGAAAAAGCTCCGTGTTTATCTCTCTCCCTCCTTCTTCTCATTCAATTGTAATATCTCTCTTCCGCAGGGAAGCCAGAGTATTAGATAAACTATGGACGCCCCCCCCTCTATTGGAGATATGCAATATGCTACAGTAGATGTACAGTTAGGTGTATGAGACTCGTATAGATAGGCAATATGGTGAGAGAAGATTATATTTATGAATTCCCTGTATTAGAATAAAATGTCAGAGAGATTCAAAGGTCAGTGAAAGGATGATGATGTATTCATGTATTCCAGAGTGTTGGACTGTGTGTGTGTGTGTGTTCTTCTCTTGTATCCCCTTCATCTTCCTCAGCCTGATTTTTTTTTCTTCCTCCAAAATGCATGTGCGTTTTTCTTTTTCCTGTTTTCTTAATGTCATCCTAGTGTCATATAAAAGTGAAATAGATTTTCAACAGCCGCTGACTCCTGAAGTCGTTCTTTCTCGTTGAAGGTTGCTTTATTTTTCTCTTACTTATTCAGGGTTGTGTCAAAGATCAGTGTTGGGTTCAACTCCAAAGGTTATTTTTGCAAACAGTGTCCCAAATGGCATGAATAGAAGTAGAAGACCAAGTATCTGGGTAAATTAAATGAAGCTGAATGATTCCTTCAGCCTGAGTTGGTAACTTATTTTTCATGCACTGATTCAAGAAAATTCCCTTTTTTAATGTTATGCATTAAATATAACTTAATGTCTCTCATAGGATCATCAGAGCTGCTCGGGTGGCGCAGTGGTGCAGGAATTAGCATTGAAAGTGTTTACGTGTGTGTCTAGCGCGTATTGTTTCAGGGAAGCGATTGAGCTGATCTCGACAGAAGTTGGTTGTCATCTTGCTCAAAGACAACAAAGGATTCAGAAGGTAAATGGAGGCATGTTAGGTTTATTCCTGTCGTTTTTTTTTTTACATTTATGGATCTGCATCTGGCTACTTTTAATCTGCCCCTTCATTAGATCTAAGGATTTAGTGTCGTTTCATAATGACATCATCACTTATGCAATATAATTACAAATGATTAGCTAATTTAAATGAGCTGTAGATCTTGTCTTTGATCTTATTGGTTCTCAAAGTTAATGTATTACAAAGCGATCTATAGAAGCTTAAATTTGTTACACAACATCAGAGTTTTCAAACTAAAACAGCGGCCATAGCTAAGTGTAGACGCCAGATATAAACTTGAACGTAAAAAATGTGGACATGTCTTTTTTGTTCAGTTTACTGTCAGGTCAAGATGGAAACACATTTCACCCACCCCGGTTTGAAGAGCAGACACAGGAGGATCATCTTGAATTAGATTTCAAAGGAATCAGATGATCAAAGGCACTTGAATCTGTATCAAAGACATAACAAACAGTCAGACTTACCTTAGTTGAATCTTTGAGGTGAGAAATGATGATTCATTTACAACAACAACTCAACAACTAAATGGAGATTGGCAAAGCTGAACAACACAGTAAAGTAACAGTTTAATTGTCTTCATCTACTGGACCTTGGCCTTGCTTAAGAAACTGAAGAAAATGCAGGATTACACACACTACATCAAACGCATTGTGTCCTTGGGCAGTTTAGAGGTTCATCCCACGAAGAAGGCCATCGTTGTGGAATATGAGTTGAAGGCGTCCATACGGGAAGACAGCGGAGATGTTATACTGGGTGAACACAGGGGGGGACAAAAAATCCTCTGTGTGCCGGATCTGTCTCCCAGTACAGATGTGGAAGCCTTGGCCAGGAAAGTGGTGAAGGGTTGTGAGCTCATCTCTTCATCCTATTTGCCCAAGGTTGTGCAGCTCCTCTACTACCTGCAGAACAGGAAATCGTCCTCTGGGAAGGCCAAAGTGGAGAAGAAGGTGGAAGGAGATGTGAAACCACAAGAGTTGCCTTTCTTTGAAGGAATTGAGTTGAATGAGGAGGCCACTATAACCAAATTGGACGAATATGTGGACTTGCTCTATGAAGACCTCCAAAAGAAGATCAGAGGCTCTGCTCTCATTCTGCAGCTCGCCCGCAAACCTGACAACCTGCCTGAACTGCTGTACAACGAAGCAGCTCTGGGTGCTCTGGCCAGAGTTCTGGGAGAGGACTGGAAACAGAGTTTGGAGCTGGCCACCATTATCATCTACATCTTCTTATGCTTCTCTAAGTTCTCCCACTTCCATGAAGTGCTGAGAGATAATGGAATAGTTACATTGTGTATGAGTCTGGTGGAACATGAACTGAAGAGACATGACAAGTGGTGTAAGGAGCTTCACCAGGAAAATAAAGATGGCGAATCAGAACCAGAGAACGGTTCCCTCAGAAGAGACAAAGGAAAAGATCTGAGGAAATACCAAGAGTTTCAGGCTAAACAGGAGCAACTGCTCAAATTGTCTCTTAACCTCCTGTTTAACCTCGCTGAGGACACCGGGACAGAGCTGAAAATGAGGAAAAAAGGTATTGTTGGTCTGCTGGTGAAACTTCTGGATCGAGATGATGAGGAGATGCTGGTGCTGGTGGTTTCATTCCTGAAAAAACTGTCCATCTTCTTGGAGAAAAACAACGACATGGCCAAGGTGGACATCGTAGAGCAACTGGATCGCCTGGTTCCCTGTGCCCACGAGGAACTGTTAAACCTGACTCTGCACCTGCTGTTAAATCTCTGCTGCGACTCTGTGCTCCGAGCCAAGATGGTGCAGGTCAGACTGCTACCTAAACTGTTTGGCTTGTTGGGTGATGAGAAGAACCGTCAGATACTGATGCTTATCCTGTGTCACATCAGCATGGACGACTGCTTCAAGGGCAGCTTTGTTGACGCTGGCTGCACACCTCATCTCCTGCAGATGCTGTTTGAGTGTGGTGAGGAGAAAGTTGAAGCCAACCTGATCTCCATCTGCATCAACCTGGCTGTGAACGAGAGGAACGCACAACTCATGTGTGAAGGGGATCGGCTGAAGATGCTGATGAAGAGAGCTCTGAATACGAAAGACTGTCAGCTGATGAAGATGATCAGAAACCTCTCAAAACACGATGGACCAACCAAACCCCTGTTCATCGACTATGTGGGTGACCTGGCAGCACAGATCCATGCAGATGAAGAGGACGAGTGGGTGTGTGACTGCCTGGGGACGCTGTCCAACCTCACCCTCCCAGACCTGGACTGGGAGTTGATTCTGAAAGAGTACAACCTGCTCCCTTACCTCGAGGACAGACTCCAACCAGGCTCAGCACAGGATGACTTCGTCCTAGAAGTGGTGATTATGATCGGAAAGGTTTCCATGAATGGTGCTTGTGCCGCCATGTTGGTTCAATCCGGCGTCATCCCTGCCCTTTGTGAGCTGCTGGCTGTTCAACAGAAGGATGACAAGTTTGTGTTTCAGATTGTCAACGTCTTCAGTCAGATGGTTTTTCACCAGGACACACGAGACTTCATCATCAAGGAAACGCTTGTTCCAACCTACCTGATAGACATGATGCTGGACAAGAATGTTGAGATCGGAACCCTGTGTGAAAACACCCTCAATGTTATTGCTGATTACGATGTGGAGTGGAGGAGGAAGTTCCTCAAAGAGAAGTTCTGTTTCCAGAACAGAGAGTGGTTGTCTGTTGTTCTAGAGCCGTGGTCACCAACTTCCACTTTTTAATTTTAAACGTAAGCCGAGATCTACCAGACTGTGGAGATCACTGGTTTAGAGTCATCAGGCTAATGAGTCTGAAACATATCTCAAGGATTATGACAGAACCAATAGCTGCTAGGATTGTGTATTTGACCATCTTATTGATCAGAGGTATTCAGATGGCACAATTTCCCCTTTTATGTATTTAATTATTATTATTTGTAATTAAAGCCTTAAATTTGATTTAAAATTGATTTGCTTAACTATTTGTCTACCAGAAGGTCGGTGGTTTGATCTCCTGTCCTCGGGCAAGACACTGAACACCAAGTGTCCCCTGTGTGTGTGAATGTGACCTCTACTGTAAATCACTTTGATATGAATGTAAAAAAAGCTCTAGAAATACAAACCATTACAGTTTGATCTCCGACAGCAAGTCCTTTATTTTTCCTGTGTGAAATGCTGCCTGCTTTGATTTGAATGTGTGAACAGGTCTGTTAACAGAAGAGCTTGGGACAAACTTCTGAGTGTTCGACCGTATTGAGTCAAATCTGTTCTGAATCTTTAAAAGCATCAAAGTTTTCCCCACAGGAGCAAAGTTTCTGAATAACCATATTTTTACCACCTAAGAATATCTGCAAACAAATTCAGAAAAAGGCAAAATAGTGATCTTCCTTCCCTTCTTCTCTATTTGACTCCTCGTCCTTCCATCCATCCTCAATTACACTCTGATACCACTTCCTCCCTTTCATCTCATATTCTCCTCTCTGATCTCACTGAGGCTCGGGCCTTTACAGACGGGGAGCTGCCAACTTCCAAAGAAACATCATTAGTGAAATATATTTGACACAGCCTTGCTATCTCATAAAACCCTCGTAGAAATTAATTCAATCTCTATTTTCTGCTCATTTCCTGGTGCTGGAGAACAAAGCACTGGAACTTTCCCTCTAAATCCTTCAGGGGACATTTAGAACCAACAAGCACATGCATGGAGATAATTATGAATCCAATGAATATATGGACACAGTCAGTAGCTGTCCTCAGTCTGAGCAGGAACACATTTACATTTGTAAGCACGGCCGGATAAAAACAGGAAGCCCAGGGGCAAAGAACGAGCTGTGGGCCCCTCTCTGGATTCAATGTATGTTGTGAACATTCTCTGTCGACTCTACTTATCAGTAAACACCTTTCTACATTAATTTCCAGAAACTACTTTTATTCAGGAAAATTCAATGGGTAACTACAATGTTTTGACCCCCACAACCTAAGGCTCATTTAGAAGCAACATTAAAAATGTATAGACGCAGCCTTCTGTCCTTATTCTACATCAACATCTTCTAAAAGTGAAACAGCGCTATGAGACAAACGTGATTTGAAATATATAAAAACAATGTGATTGACTGATTGAAAGCAAAGTCCTTCCATCATCCCAAGACTGAACAGGCCGTCCAATCAGAGAGAGGCTGAGCAGCAGCTGTGGCAGATGTTGTCCAGCTGTGATGCTCCTCTTGTTTTCACTGTTGATGCACATCTGGGCCTCACCCAACTGTGGGTGTGTGTATGTGTGTTTATATCTATGTGTATTTGTGTGTGTGTGTGCATTCGCTTTTGTTACGTCTGAGAATGAAATATATTGAATGGAAGTAAATGCAATATTGTAATATGGATGGCAGAGGCAACCTGTGTTTGTGTGTGTGTGTGTGCGTGCTTGGTGGATGCTGAAAAAGCCGTCATGCTGTGAACCTCACCACCTCCTAATTAGGATCTTTAATATGGAAATGTTCAATCTGCTGCTACCATTAAAAGCTAAATGCCACACAGCGTCAGTAACATGTTCTCTGACACACACACACACACACACACACACACACCCACACACACACACTCACACATAAATGTGAATTTGCACACAGCTTCAAAATCCATCTGTCTTTCAAAGAGTCAAAGTGAGGAGTCACAAAAGAGTCAGGAGAGAAACTCGCTGCTAAATCATTGTGAAAAAATACCAAGTAGTTAAAGTCATGGTGGAATTCCACTCAACACACTCACACACACACACACTCACACACACCTCCTTGACAAACCAGGTGTGACCACTTGATAGAATTTAAGGTGCAACAACACGATAAGAGCTCTTTCAATTTAATTCACATTCCCATTAAAAAAGGTAATTAGGCCACGGAGGGCGAGCTGGAGGTTCACAGATAGCCAATTAACCAGCGGAACGGCTACACGCGTGTTTCCTCTCTGTCTGCGCCGTGCTGCACAATAAAGAGGCCAGGGAGGGCAGAAGAACCAGGAGGCTGCGTGGCACGACACGCAATTACCCCCCCCCCCACCCATCTCCGGCTCGGGATTTTACTTAGAGCTCAAGCAGAGGCGCCACATTCAGCCCGGAGCAGGAGGGAAACAATGGGAGAAGGTGTTTAAGAATGAGCTGTGTGCAGGTGCCAAGCACGTGCACGCTCTGGAACGTCTGCTCCCTCCGTCGGCAGCCAACGAGCACTGGGACACAATGGAGGAGTGATGGGCGCTGAATCTCTGCTGGCAGAGGCACTGACTCATGCACATATGGACATATTGTACGTGCACAATCAGTCTGTCGCACAAACCGGAGCCGTCGCACAAACCGACAGCGCTGCTCCTCGGACTGTTTATTTAGTGGAGCAGTTAGACATGAATGGATGTTGCGTTGTCGATGTGTGTGTGTGGGACTGTGTTAGTTTGTGTATGTATGAATGGATCTTTAAGACAGAACCTTCAAGCTGTATCACCTGTATTTGTGGTATTTCAGCGCGTCGCCCGCCTTCCTCGCCTGTAAGCTCACTTCCACTCAGTTGAATTAATTTGTTGGGGAGAGTTTGCAATCAAAAGCTCAACACGTGTTTCATTAGGCTGAAGTGTGACTGTACATGAGAGCTCGTACGTGGGAGTGTGTGTGTTGGCTCCTTTCAGCCCCATCGAGCAGGCAGAAGTGGGTGGAGGCAGATTGAAAATGAAGCATGTTATTACTGCAGTGACTCTGAAGGCCCTCGAGATGGAGCACTGAGGTGGAGTGTGTGTGTGTGTGTGTGTGTGCATGTGTGCATGTGTGTGTTTCTGTATGCATATCATTGTGATTGAGAGTTGAGGGCATCGCTGTGTAAATCCTATCACATCATTTGTAATTGTAGCTAAACTGTATTTCCCAGGCTAAATGACTCGAAGGAGAAAAAGGAGGAGGAGGAGGAGGAGGAGGCGGCTGGTTGGTCAATATGTCGCAGTGAGCTAGATGCATCGTAATGGGCCGGACAAAAGCATCCGTCCTGGGAGTTGAGCCCAGTGGAGCTACATGACAAAGAGGGTTGTAGGTTGATCTTCTGTTCAGCATCTCGTCCTATTTGCGAGATAACATCTTGACATCTTTACCTCTCACGGAAAACATCCCTTCTTTGTGCAATGATGTGTGTGTGTGTGTCTGTGTGTGTGTGTCCTTGGACTTGGAGGGACAGGAAGAAGCTTGAGATAATTCACTGTGACACAGCAACCTGCAGTGAATATTATCGGAACAAAGCTCACACATGACCAGGGAAGGATGAATGAATGAAAGCCTCACTATTCAGCAGAGAATTTGCTGTGGTTAAATAAAAGAAACGACACGAATCAAAGAAGGGAAAGAACCAAAAATGCAGCTGTAATGCTCCGTGCAGTTTGTTAAATCCCCTCCCTGGAGCTCAGTGTACAAAGAACAACGGGAACCAGCTACCTACCTAGCATTGCTGTTAAAGCCTAACTTCAAAGCTAACTTCAAAGGACACTGCGAGTAAGGGGTTCCTGAGGCGGCACCACCTACTGGCAAGGGGTGTAACTGCAAGCTTGCTAAAATGGCAAATGTTGCGCTGCTGCAGTTCATTTTAAATGACATCATTAGTTTGCTGTGTTGTCTGCATGTAGGATGTAGACAGCCACATTTTCATAAGTAGGGGAGGGGGGTGGAGAACATGTGAAGGGTTCTCGTTATGTTTCATTCCGACCTGGACTCCCCCCTCCCCCCTTTTGATTCCTTTTGAAAAGCGAGTTTCAGCTCATCAGCCTCGCTCTTGTTTCTCTTCACCCGTCTCACTGATCCACTCCTTTCTGTTGTTTCGGTGCAAATTGGCCGACAAGTCACAGATTGAATTCAGAGAGGGCAACGAATGGGTTCCTATCCTGTTGAGCTGCTAATTGGCCGCAGTGTTTGGACCTGACCTCTCCAGCCTTAGCCCACGGATGCATTTACCATCCAAACCCCTAACCTGCCCCCCCCCCCCCCCCCTTCAGGCCCAGCACACATAGCACTACAGCCCTTTACCTTTTTTTTATTGTGTTGGTCTTGTTCCCAATGAGCTGGAGAACCATCGAGCTCTCGACCTGCACATCTGCCACGTCAGCTTGTTAATTAGCAGCAAACATCTGCCGGCGGCGGTGATGAGGAGTGAAGAGAGGGAGGCTTTGCAGAGGGGAAGAGAGCTGAGGGAAACAACCCAGAGCTCCGACCGGAAGTCCTTCACCCAACACTGCAGTCAAGAGAGGAGGGCGGGGGTGGGAAGTGTATCCAGCTCTCGGTAACAACTAATGGGTTTTTCAGCCGCAGAGATGAAGCTCTGTGAGCACTTGATTATTTTACTTTGCTATAAGCATGTAGTGACTTTTTAAAGGAGACATATTCAGCTCATGTTCATGTTTTAATTGAAATCTTCATTAGTGTTATCACTTGAAAAGGTTTTCATGCTCCAATGTTCAGAAAACATCGCTTTCCTAAAACTGTGCAGCGCTGCAGCTCCTCTTTTCAGCCTCTGTCTCAAAAACTACATCATTTTTCTGTTTCCTTCAATTTCATTACTTCCTGTTTTATTATTTCATCTCTCGCTTCTCGCTTCTTTAATCCCCCCCTGTTGTTTACCTTCCCCGTCCTGCTTGGCTCCACCTTTGTCTTATTATTGCACGTATGCAATTCCGTAGTTTTTGCATGATCTTCTCGTCTCGCTCCAGAAATCCATCTATTTTCTTGTTTTGATACCTTTCCAAACACATGTCCTGAGTCTCAAGGAACCTTCACTTTCTTCTGCGACAGTATTATGCCTTGTTTTCAACTTCCGTTCTCCACGGGTACAAGACGACCCGCTCATTGATATTCGTGTCAAATGTATGTGTGATGCAGTCTGAGAATAATCATTTAATTTCCTCCT
Source organism: Platichthys stellatus (assembly GCA_016801935.1). Classification (NCBI taxonomy): domain Eukaryota; kingdom Metazoa; phylum Chordata; class Actinopteri; order Pleuronectiformes; family Pleuronectidae; genus Platichthys; species Platichthys stellatus. The sequence continues at coordinate 24,375,342 of CM028858.1, forward strand.
CCGCTGCGTTTTTCCGTCTTTGTTCAGTTTCACTTTGCAAAGCCGAACAACCATTTGAATCTATTAACCTAAATATGATCTGATAGCGCAGAGCCCGACCGAATGAGCATTGATTTTTCTGAGGGACTGAAACCGAGCTGGTGAATACTGAGGGCGGCATTAACACGGTGAAAGACAGAGAAAAGAGGGGGAGACGGAGAGAGAGAGAGAGCTCCGTGCTCAATCAGTGGTAATTTCTGCTCAGACCAGTGAACATGGTGTTATTGGATGAGAGTGGACGGTCTCTGAGCCTGAACCAATCAGATCAGTGAACCGTGACCTTGCTGCCTCCCAACATCTCCTTCTGTGTGATATCAGAGTATTGACTCAGGTCACGAGCTCCAAGGTCGTGTACATGTTATTACCACGTGTACATTGTGTGTCTTTGAGATCTTTATTTTTAGTGTGTGTGTGTGTGTTATCGAGGGACCATCAGGCCTCAGGGTGTGTGTGTGTGCATGTATTACCTGATGTTGATCTTTCCGGTCTGTATAGTCGTGTTTCGTGCTTATTATAGCGGCTGAACTCCGACTAGATCTCACTCCTCTCGGTGTAAGAATTAAATAAGAGAACCTGTCAGATTCTGGATCTCATAAGTTTTGACAGACATAGAGTTTCGGAGGTTCAGATGGAAGTAAGATCGTAACGAGGCTGAACTCGTTACATCCGACAGCCAATCAGATGTCCTTCTATTCCTTCACTATCATTTCATAACGAACTTGGCTCATAGAGATGTGTGGAATAGATGGTGGATCACTATGACTCATATCTGTCCTCTGTTTCCTTCTTTATCTTCATGTTTGCAGCCACTTGTCTTCTGGTCTCAATGAGAAATGATGAATACAAGTTATTAAGAAATGAAGTGAGGAACCATGAAGAAACACTGACAGCTTGTAGAGCAGCAGCTTTTCACATTGATAAGAAACTCAATGATTGGGAGGAACCTTGATGTGGAAGATCTCTCACCTCAGTTATTTCCTCAGGGTCAAAACAGTATGTGAGATATTCTCAGACATTTTATTACACAATAAAATATTTAAAATATAAATATAAAACCTGTAAGAATTGGATTATCTTGAAAGGCTTTTGGAGTGAATGGTGTGGCTTGTGATAATTAATAATAATTGGTTAATCCAAAAGCTATAATAAATAAAGAATATTGTTGTTCAGATGAAAGGACAATCAGCTCACTGTCCGAATGCTCTGAAGAAGAAGAAGAGGGTCCTCACTTCTTCAGATTTTCCTCCTCATCGTTTCCTTGCAGTAAATCATCCCCTCATGAATATAGAAATGAAGAAACACAAACACACCCACACTCCCTGGACACTTTATCCTGACACACACATACGCACACATATGTTAAGTATATTTCACACATATATAAAAAGCACCCCCCCTCCCTATATGCAGTTTGCCACATATCATGTTTAAGCTTCAGCCCACACTCCACATCCTTCCTCTTCATTTCCAAACACACACACACACACACCAGAGCCTCCGAGTGCAGATATATGCAGAGGCTCTCACTATCTCCCGCTGTCATGTTGATGGGCAATCGTTTTCCATCCACGGTTACATAACTCCGATAAACCTCTTAACGAATGCCCGACCTCGCACTGGGAAATTTGCTAATCCGTGCCGATGCCCTGTCGGCAGGTGTGAGCCGGTTTAATTTTCAATAACTGTTCATATTTTACCGTTTGACCAACGTTTTATCCTCGGTGCCTCGGTGCCTCGTGCTTCTGGCTCCGGTCGAAAAGCCGCCCTCGGCTTTCGCGTTGGTGTCAGTTTACGTGAATGAAGGCGAAGATGAGGTGTTTGTTACATGACTGAGTCGTGTTAGCGAGTCAAACTAATCACGAGGCTTTTTGTGAGGTTCTTTAATCCGTCTCTGGGTTCCTCACTTCCACATTGTTCTGTTCTCAAGCTGTTTTCAGACTGGATCTCCAGGAAATGTCCCTGGAGTTCAGGTCAGGAATAGATCCAGAGTTTCTTTTTCACATATGAAGATTGGACCTCATTGCCAGAAACTCCTAGTTGACGTCTTCTTCTGCATCTTCTAACGTGTATCCCTTCTTCTTTTTCACCCTGAGATATTTGTTTTTCGGGTTTGGCGTCCATCACGAGTTAGAAGCATCATCAACGCGTCCACTGGCTCGATGTTTTACAGCTGTATTCTCATTTTCTGGACAGGAAGAAATCTGGTCCTCAAATACTTCACCTACGATAACCTTCAGGAATATATCTGGACCTCTGAGCCTGAATGTCTGAAAGCAGCTATAAAAAACACTCCAGACACCTCAGCTATCTCTTTTCCCCCCTTTCTGCCTTATTTCTTTCTTCATTCTCTGGCCTTGATGTGGTTGTCTCTTGCTATTAATTTGACATTAGAGTAATGTTGCAGAAACATATGGAATTACACACATGCCTGCACCCGGTCCAGCCCCATGCAGAGTGGAGAAAATAGAAATACTCTGTAAATAAGATTCTTATGAGCCCGATCGCTTCTGTCCTCTACAGTAAAAAGCTGAATTCATCGTGTTCTATTAAAAGAAGCAGGATACCGGACGGTCTCTCTCCGCCTCATTCACACAAGTGAGCTCGGATTAAAAATAGACGTGTGATGAATCTGCCTCAGTGGTGAATCCTTACCGTCATCAATGGGGAAAGCTGAAAGAACTGACGGGGGGGGGGACCTACGGTAAATGTTAATTTGTTAAAATAGGATTCCTACATTTAATCAATTAAACACGTAATATAAACCTATACAACTAAATCTTACATAGACCGAACAAATATCAGTGTAAAGGTGCGACAAGCTTGAGAGCCGTCATTGGCTGAGAGGAGATCAGGTCAAATCACATCCCCCTCTTATGTAGCAGAATTAAGATCATGTGTTTTTTGCTGGCAGATAAATAAAGACATGCCTCTCACACCACAGACAGTGAACACACACACACACACACACACACACACACACACACACACACACACACACTCAGACGTTCTGCCAGAAGATGCAGGAAACAGATGCTACACTAGCGGAAGACAGTTTGCTCTTCGTTTCCCATGCCCGAATGTCAAACTGCTGTTAGAGCAGAATACACACACTCACACACTCACACACACACACACACACACACAAACACACACACACTTTATACTTTATGCCTGCAGTGAAATCAAACAGATAAGATGAAACTTTAATTTAATGTCACTGCCAATTACTGAGTCTTAGTGCAGACACACACAGACTCACACACTCGCCTACAAGTTGTGTTCATGCTAATACACACACACTTTTATATCAAGTGCAAAAATGTCTTGGGAGTATATTAGTACCTGGTTAACACACGTGTGAGAACTCGCTTTTAAAATGATCCATAAATCAAAACTTTATATCTGTTATTATGTTTCTTTGATCCTGTTCCTTTGCCATTTATTTTTGTTGTATGTCGCATATCAGGACTATTTCTTTTTTTCTTTTTAAACTATTATATTATTTTGCTTTTTAATGTTTCGCTGTTATTTGTCCCGGCTGTTTTGAAAGTTCCTATAAAAACAGAGTTACTATCGTCATTATTACAACCGTAACCATCTAAACTCCCATTAATCCAACTTGATTCTGATTTTATCCCAAAAGCACAAAACAGAAATAGGAGAAAACACAAACCTGACAGTGGCATTTGGCATTTAAGTCACATTCAGCAAATATTAGCCGAAGGCAGCTCGATGGCGTCGGGGCCATAAAGGAACAAACCACGACAAGGAGAAAAAAAGCAATTTCAGCAAAACGAGGAGCAGTGGAGCGGAGGAGAAGATTTAAGAGAAGGAAAATTGGATGCATCTCTTTATCCGGGGAAGCATTTAGTGAGGCTCTTCTGGACTGAGATACGAGGGGGAAACGATAATTGATGCTGAATCCGAAGCTTCTGCTGAAGCACGAACAGAAGAAATTATGTGCATTTGTAATCCGGGGAAGAGTTTAACGGGTTTTCTTTGGGCTGCTGCTCGGCCCCTAATGAAACTGGACACAGTGATTTAACATTCACAGAAGGACCAGTTGATTTGAAGCAGGTCAATGGTCACGGACATAGTTTGTCACCTGATAGCAGCAGAAAGAAGCTCCGAGCAGATGAGGAGCTGCAGCTGGATCTGTGCAGGTCACCGGTTCCTTTTAAAATCGTTAAATATGATGAAAATCCTCCAAATATTTCTAAACATCAAACATTTAAGGTTCTTGAACATCTCTGCAGTTAGATCAATACCCAGCATCCGTGGATTCAAGGCTCTCGCCCCCGTCTGCTTCCTCTTGATGTTAAATACGTTGCATATTTGATGTAATAAATTGAGAGAAATCAATGTCAATAGCCAGCTTCTAACATCACGATGCTCTTTATTAAAGAATCTCCAGTAAACAAGAGAGTTTGGTTCAAATACATCAAGTTTTTTGTAAAATTCATTTGATTTATCTGTTGCCCGATGAAAATTAAAAGGTTTTACAGAACAAACTATTTCTTATTAATTGTTCATTTCAGATGTTTACACTGATCCATAAAATATTGAAGAAGGTTTTCCCAAACTCCAATTACATAACAACATCTAAGGAGTAATTTGGCTATTTATTGTTTTTATTCAAAGCATCCACATCACTCAGGTTTGAGTTTTTTGGTAGATGCAAGGATGAAAAACCAACAAACGGAGAAAGGCCTCGAGGCCCCAGAACTCTGTCTCCACTGTCAATCACATACTTACCAGCCCATCCAGTGCACTGCTGGTTTTCCCAGGACCTCCACAGACCCATCGATACTTCATGTTTTGTCGGAGTTAACCATTTGAGACCAGGAATTAAGTCACCACAAGGTTTGTTGGCTACAGTTGAGATATTTCCGAGGTGGACTGTCTCTCCAGCTCCTCCACCTCCTAGAACCGTGCAGTTAAAAAATCCCCCTCACTTTCATATTCTCCCTTCCCTGCTCTCCTCACACAGCACGGATTTGATAGCTTCATATTGTAATTACAGTTACAGCTCATGGCCCCGCGACACGGCAGCTGACATGGAGCCCTCGGGCTGTGTGGATCTGACACTGACAGGTGGTTTCCTGTGAGGACGACTCCTCAGCTTCAGAAAGGAGCCGTCCCTGCCGCAGGTGGAACAGACTTCACAGCACCTGATGACTTCATCTCTCCAGCCTCTCAGCTCCTCATCCAGCGGCTGCCTGACACGACTTACCCCTGACTTTGATGTGCGCCGCTGGAGATTGCAGCATCCATCATGGATCATACATCCGCCATTCGTGTGTCCGTCATTAATCATTTCCATATAATAACACTGTCAGGTACTTCTTCCTCTGGCCTGGATACTGGAGGATTGGTTCCCTGGGATCCATCTCCAGCGTCACCTTCGGGTGCACGACCACGAAACAGGTTCGCAAACGGCTCCGTGAACAGGCCGTGCATTATTTCAACACTCCACCAGTGAGGAATCATCAAGGAAACACAGACCACTGGGTTTTCAAAGAGGAGAACGTGTAATTAAAAGGAGAGAGTAGATACAAGGATCTATTTCAGGTGTAATCAGTCTGTGTTGTTGTGAGAGGAGCTGCAGTTAAATCTGTGATCCCTTCATCATCCTGCTCGCTGACATGAGCTGGAAACAGGATGTTGTGTGTGTGTTTGTGAACAAAATAACTCAACAATGCATCGATGGATTTTCACCAAACTTGCTGGGAATGTTACCTGAGAGGGAATCTCCAGATGATTCACTTTTGGACGCGATTGCTTAAATATATTATCCAGAAACACATTTTCAGAGATATTGCTGGAGAGAGAGATACACTAAATTCTTATTAATCATTTTGTTCTGTTTCTGTTGTTTTTTGTTTTCAACATTGTTGATTCATGATTCACGGAGCTTGATGTAAGAAATCTGGTGCATTTATGATATTATCGAGTGTGTTGATTTAATGAGACTGTTTTGGGGTTGGTGCATCTTTTTTTATCAATTTTTGTATCCATTCAACCTTTGAATTCAATCTCACAGGGAAAAGAAAGGAATACATATTTCTACCTTCATTTTAGTGTCTTTAAAACCTTTTACAGTGAAGCAGCTACTGGCCTTTGATGGTTTTATTTTTGTGAAAGCGCTAAAGACGAATCTTTCTCTAAAGAAGAAAGATTCGACAAAAATGTTAACGCAAGAAATAAATCACTGAACTGGCAAAGTTAAATGAGTGAGATAATTTAGCAACACAACTCAGACTTTGCTGTTTTTTTTAATTTATAAACTCAAAGTGTTCCACATCCACAATGTCCCATGGCTGCTTATTCATCAGTTAAGTCAAATCAGTCAGACAAATATGAAATCAGTTTTTATTTTAGAAAGTGCTTTAAAAAGTATTATAGACTGTTACTGTTCTTACAGTTGTGCTTTAACTTACAAAATAAGGTTTTCAATTACAACAGTCATTCTATGACTGGGTTAGGGTTAGGGGTCAGTTCAGACTTGTGTCCTGCACCTAAAGCTTAAAAGGACAAACTCTGATTATTGACTTTACTGTATCAAGGTGGCCCTACCTGGCCCCACAACAAGTGAACAAGGTTCAGCAAGTGACTTTGTTCCTCTGATGTTTTCTAATCATCACATTTAGAACTGAACTTTATGAACTTTAATTCATATTTATGTTCCAGGATGAACCAGGTGCATGCTGGTGTTAGATGTTAAAGTGTAAAGTGAGCGCAGGTCAGAGGAGGAGTGAGGAGGAAGCAGACTCCGACAGAGACTCTGACACAGACCAGATCTTTAACGAGTGTCTGTCCTGGAGCAGCGCTGTTAGAATTATTCAGAGTCCGAGTCGCGATGCTTCTAAGAACGGAGAAATGTCCACAGCTCCAGTGCTCAGCTCTGTGCAGGAGACGTGGAGGGAGGGAGGGTACAGAGACGAGTCTAATCTCCCCACCTGATATTTAGATTATTTATTATATTTCAATATATTTTTTTGACAGGGAAGCTGTGAGTTAACAGGGATATAATGTTACTTTATTTAATAAAGGGCACTTTCTCTCGAGGAAGGAAAAGAGCAGTGGCTCCAGCCCCCTTTGGTGTCTATGTGTGCACATTCCAGCCTCCATCAATTCAATCTCCCTCAATTCAATCAAGCTGCACCAGAGTTCAATCACTCATAGAAAACAGTCCTCTAAATGATCCTGATCGTTTTCAGTCTTACAATTATAAAGAAAATGACAAAAAACATGCTCCAGGCTCCGCCCCTTTATCAAATTTTGAGGTAAAATCTGTTTAAATTTTTCTGGTGTAATTCTGCTCCAAAACAAAGACAGATAGATAAAGAGTGAAAACAAAAGACCAAAAACCTTTTATTTAAGAAGAATCATACAAATCACGATACATAATAATTCATCAATTTAATAACCACATTAATATCATGTATAAGACGTAAAAAATATATATTTATTGCAGAAAACAACAACTTCAACAACACGATGGACAAAAGAAGGAAAAACCAACACACCAACCCACAAGGGGTCGTAGGATCTGAGAATCTTCCTTCAACCTAAATCAACATCAGAACTAAAGCTCACAGAAATAAAGCTGCGAAAACTGGATGACTGGACCCATCAGGAAAAGAAAAAGAAAAGTAACAACACAACAATACTCTTGCTCTAAAGGTCATGATGTACAAACTGCTGCTGCTGCAACCGGGGATGGAAAGAGATATACTTCCTCTTCCCTCCTAAATACTTCAAACCAATCACAGTGCACCTCAGGAGAAAATAAAACCATGAGTAGAAAGGAAATGTACAGGTGTTTTCCTCTTAATTCAAAAGCATGGTCTTTTAGTTTGAGGACTGGACTTGCACGTTCAGATTTCGTGATATTTTTACTCAACACCCTGTGCTTGCACTCACACAGCTCCTGCTGGTGCTTAGATTTGCTCTACTTCTGCTCAAACTCTGCGCTTGCACTCAGATTTCCTGTATTTAATAACTACACACTATGATTTTTGTAAAACTCGCTTGTACGGATATACTCTGAAGTCGTCCATCTTGGTTGTGTTTGTCCCAGTGGCTCTGACCTGATGCTTCACACCAGGTCTTCCTGCTCCTCTGTGTCTTCTGTCTGTGCTGCAGCATCAACGTTCTCATACTCAGGACAGTTGTGTGACTGTAAAGGAGAGATGAGAAAATATTAATCCTCACTGGACTTTATTCATGAAACCTGCAAATAATCACAGTTCATTCAAAACAGTTTGAACGTAGTTGAGCCTCCTGTCCATTGGTTTGTTTGTTCATCAGCAGGATAACACAAAAACTGATAAACTGATTTCCACAAAACTTGGTGGAAGGATGGGACACGGGTCAAGAAAGAAGTGTCAACACTCTGTGCGGTCACCCATTGGTTTGTGAGCTGCCATTTTGAATCCTCCATTTTTTCATGTTGTCCGGCGCCATTTTGGTTATTTGAAACCAGAAGTAATCATATTTGGAGGAGAGGGGATGGAGCCTGAATCAGGACCCAAGGATTCTGCCCGCCCACCTAAACCAGTGACCTGCACTGACCTGAGTTCTTTTGGCCTCAACGTCTCTCACCGCTTTCATCTCCACAGCTTCATTCACTTCTGATTTCAAGATCAGGGTTTTCTTCATCCTGGATCGAAAACAACAACAAACACAACATTGGACAAAATTAACTTCATAACACTGAAACTAGTGTTTGAAGACATTTGAAGAAGACAGTAAAAGAGCAGAGGGTGAACTGATGGATTTGTTTTACCTCGTCCACAGAGTCCAGACAAGCACTGGAACCAGCATGACCACCAAAGTCAGCCTGATGATATTCATGATTATCACTGACTTCCCTGGACAACAGACAGGAGACATTAGCAGTGTGGTTAGACTGATGACTCAGTTTGCCAGGTGATGCTGTTGGTCAGTCACATGACTCACCTGCTCCAACAGTCAGATGTAAGGTGGTGTTAGTACGTCCGTGTGTGTTCTGGGCCTCACACTGATACTTTCCACCATGTTCAGCTGGGATATTAGTGATGGTGAAGATTTGTCCTGATGCTGTTGGTGAGTCCTCGTTCTCCTTGTACCAGGTGTAGTTAGCTGCTGGGTTAGCATCACTGCTGCAGGTCAGAGTCACTGAGCTGCCCTCCATGATTTCACCAGAGGGACTCACTGACACAGAGGGAGGCTTTGGAGCGTCTGTATGTGTGGAAACAGAATGATGATATCAGATGACTGACATTGTGTTTAACAATTGGGGACATACATGATATAATATGTGAAAGTCAAAGGGGCTCAGGTAAGTGGAGTCACTGAGTTACATCAGCAAAGTTGTTAAACTGACACAGGTAAATTCTTCTTGTTGTTAAGTGAGAGGTTTTTTTTTCAATGATTTCCTGTTTCACTACTGTTTCCAGACTCCCCTGAATGTCCACAGATTTCCAAAACACAGTCCAGTTTGTAACGTGGACTTAAACGTGACATATTATGACCCTTTTCCACAATTAGACAGAGTTTCTACCGAATAAAACGTGTGAAGTGCCCTGTTCAGAGTGGCCTGTTTGTAGGCATGTCTCTTAAAATGTAAATGAGCCACTGCTCCCCCTGCTGGGAGGTGTATGTGTGACGTGTGCACAGGAGCAGGGTTTTATTTTCACCACTGTCTGTCTGCTGAGAGCTGTTTGCTCATCACGTGAATGTGCACAGTGAAGGAAATATCTTTCAAGTTTACTGAGGATGGTGAAAGCTTTATGGATGTTTTTACTGTGGCTGGGTGGATTCCTCTTTGTGCTGCTGATGGTCAGACTGTGAATATTTATGGGGCAGAAGTCAAACTACCCATATCTGCACAATTAAAATGTAAAGGACAAAGAATGGGACAGATTCAATATCTCTTCACTTAATAGCCTGTGTTTCACTCACATGTCACAGTAATAGAGATGTTTGCTGAACTCCTTCCCAGCTCATTCTCAGCTGTGCAGTAATACTCTCCAGAGTCTGACGACCGGATGGAGCAGAGGACAAATTGTGGCTCTTCACTGAGACGTTGAACTTTTTTATCTCCACTTCTCTTGTACCAGGTGTATTTAGCTGCTGGGTTAGCATCACTGCTGCAGGTCAGAGTCACTGAGCTGCCCTCCATGATCTCACCAGAGGGACTCACTGACATAGAGGGAGGCTTTGGAGCATCTGAAGGATAGTTTATATTAACACACAGGATGAGAATACAATCAAAACACTCTCTGTATTATTTGTTTAAATTTAAATTATTTCCACATTATTGTAGCTTCATGAGGAGTAAGCTCACACAATGTAGGAGAAGGGAAACGCTCCTGTCCTTCTATAGCACAGTGATAGCTGTCGTCATCATTAAAGTGTCGGAGGTGAAAGTATTTTTTTCTTCCAACAGGTTTATTTTTATTGTACCAAACGTAGGAAAGATGATCAGGGAGCTGACACCTGCTGTGACAGGTCAGCTCTGTCCAGGTAGAATATGGATTGGCTGTTGATCTCCTCACATGTACCTGGAGCTGAGGGTCTGTGAACAAACATGTGATTTTATTTCAACATACACACTAACATTTCAAACTGACTCTAATGTAAATGTTACCTGTGACAGACAGAGTGACTCCAGCTGAACCAGTTAAACTCCCATTCGGTTGGTTTGTTGTGAACCTGAACTTGTACACAACTGAGTCGCTCTCTCTCAGGTTAGAGATTCTCAGAGTGCACTTGTTGTTTCCACAGAGATTCTCCACACGACCTGAATACTCCGGATCAGTCCTTAGATCAACGTGAATCCCATTACTCTCTTTAATGAACCAGAACGTTTCCTGAACTGTAGTCTCACGGAGATTCAAAATGGATGTGTATGTGTAGGAACAGTTAATGTCCACTGTTGATTCTCTGAAGGCACAGATCTCAGTAGAAGTGTAACTCACACCCCAGTCGATCTGACTCCTTAACACTGTAACACAGAGAACATCAGAGAATCAGAAGATAAACTTATACATTCATAAAACTAGCTCCATTTATTTTCTCTGGTGAATCACCAGTCGGCAGGTTTTCATTTTAAAATGATGACGATGCCAAGATGAGGAAACTTTCAGAGAACAAAAAACACAGGGAAATGCCCTTTAGACGTCAGTGTGAAGGAGAAACACACTGTTGGAGGTGAGGAACAGGAGGGACCTTGTATAAGTTGCTCTTATAATGGAGCAAACTGGTCAATATGGAGGAAATGATATGTGTCTTTTATGCAGAGTCGACCAAAGATGGACGACACGTCTCCACTTCCTCCCACTCTCCAGAAATGAAGCCAAAATATGCTGGATACCAACGCTGCCATCTTTCACATTTGGAACCACAGTCTGTACAGTAGTGATCCGGAGATGGAGCCACAGTATCAAGGTCCCGCCCATACATGAGCTCCACCAATCCTGAGTCAGCCTCAGCTGTCAATCATGAAGTTGAATCTAATTTTAGTATCATCAAATAACTAATTAAAACCAAACTTATGAGAAACATGAACAATAGAGTATTATAAAAATGACCTAAAATGACAGAAACCATTTTTAAGAAAAATGTCATGTCTTCCATCTTTATATACACAAGCAGAATACTAGTACAAGTACTACACAAGTTTGTCAGTACTGACAGTAGTATCCCAAGAGTTCAATGTGCCCATGCAGAAAAAAGAGTTTAAAGACACATGAAGTTATGGTACAATGCATTATCTCAAATACTCCAGCAGATGGGGCTGTTAGTGAAATGCTGTAAATTAAACTCACACATTGAAGGAGAGCGGAAATCCTCGTGTTCTTTAACAGCACAGGAAGCTCTGTCTTCAGAGTGAAAATAACTTGAATAAGGTGCTCCTTCCTCCGTCTTCTGTTGATTCTCGTACCAGACGTATTTCAGATGATCAGGAAGAGGGCAACTGCTCTCACAACTGAGCACTGCCCAGTTAAAAGAGTCATGCTGCACTGATGTTCTCACCTGCACATGCAAATCTGTGTGAGAAAAAGGAATTCATTTTAGTCAAAACTGACAACACACACATGCATATAAAAGTGCACAGACACACTCAAGTGAACCAAACAAGATGTAGGAAATAAATGAATGAATGTTCAGATGTAAATGTTACCTGTGACAGACAGAGTGACTCCAGCTGAACCAGTTAAACTCCCAGTAGGTTGGTTTGTTGTGAACCTGAACTTGTACACAGCTGAGTCGCTCTCTGTCAGGTTAGAGATTCTCAGAGTGCACTTATTGTTTTCACAGAGATACTCCACACGACCTGAATACTCCGGATCAGTCCTTAGATCAACGTAAATCCCATTACTCTCTTTAATGAACCAGAAAGTTTCCTGAACTGTAGTATCATGGTTATTAAATGTGGATGGGTATGTGTAGGTACAGGTAATGTCCACTGTTGATCCTCTGACGGCACAGATCTCAGTAGAAGTGTAACTCACATCCCAGCCATTCTCACACTGTACCACTGTAACACAGAGAATCAGATTCATAACGACACCAGAGAACACTTAGTATACGTTTTACTTTGTGTAGAAAAGAAACACATTTCCATGAGCAGCATTCCATAGCATTTCAACTAATGACTCCACACACTGATGACAAGTCCTGCATCGAGAGGAGAGGAACTCAGTCATGATGATAAAAATAATAATAATTTGCAGACTGTTTAATATTTTGAGCTCTAGACGATAGAAACTTCTTATCAAAGATACAAAATAATACTGATGATAATTCCTTCATATATTTTCTTTCTACATCACTTTACAGGTGGTGATCTGAAAATGAATGAATGGTTCATTTATATTTTTACTTTCTTTCTCAAACTCAGGTGAATCAGAAGTGTAAAAATAGAGTGAGAACATGAATGTAGAGGTACAGTACCTGTCACAGTGAGAAGAAGGACAACAAATCCACTCGCTGCTGCAGTTACACTCATAGTAGCTGCTGCTCTCGTCTGTGACTTCAAACAAGAAAAATGTCTACAGACAAATAATGTGCACAAGATGAAACTCAGTCACATCACAGACATGTCTAAATACAACACAGAAGAGTCTAGGAATAAAGACAGATTCTGTACGAGAAAGATAAATTTAAACTATTAAGCCCCCTTCCTTCCTCTTTCCACTGAACTGCATGCTGAGCCTGATGGTATTAAATTAAACCTAAAACAAAGAAGTAACTTGTGGTGTATAAACTGTGAATTTCTTCATTTAACAGAGTGTTATAAATTACTTTAGTGTCTGTTCGTACCAAACCTGAATCTTCCTCAACTGAAGCTGTAAGCAGCAATGAACAGCCTGTCTTTTTTAATCATCCTTGTTAAATTTCCCGTAAACAAAATAAGAAATCTGATGGAAATTGAGGCTGTTGTCAGCTTGCTGTCAGACCATCTGAGAAAAGGCAGTTTACTGGATATACTCAGATGTGATAATAAATTAAATACAAGAAAACCCCCCAAAATCTCCAAAACCAAAAGTCCCAAATGTGCTATTTCACTTTCCTCTTTCATGCTTGTCACGAAGAAAAGTAAAACAGGAACTATACAAATGAGAATGTGTGTCAGAAATCCTGTCATGTCAGGAAGCTGTGGACGTCTTTCTGCCCAACTAATGAAACCTGCATCTCTGTGTTATAATTAGGATTTTCTCCCTCTTAGCCAAACAACAGCTCTAATCTCCAACACGTCTAGCAGGTGAGCACGCTTGTGAAGTATAGCGGTGGTGCAGAGGAGCAGGGAGGCGGGCGCCACGCTCCTGCTGACAAGTCGTCCTGCAGGCCGAGAGGAGACGATGCACCTGGAGGAGGACGATCTGAGAGTTAATGATCTTTCTGTATGCAAAGGCCACAGTTCAAAAGGCACTGGGTTGATAGGAAGTGGCAAAACCCCATTAGCTCCATGACAGAGTCTGCCACGAGTAATATGCTCATTTCCACTCTCTCTCTCTCTCTCTTGCTCTCTCTCTTTCCTCTTCGCCTCGCTCTGTACTGTCCGTTTCCTGTCGTCCGTCTTTAACTGTGGTCTTCTTCTGTTGCTCTCCTTCATCTCTCTCTGGTTGTCTTCTCCGTCTTCCTCACTTCCTTTCGTATGTCTTCTGTCTCTGATGCCGCCGGATTGTCTTGAACATCTCTTCACCTGTTTTCTCTTTTTAGTTTTCTGCATGTCTTCATCTTTTCTCCTTTGTTCTTTCTCCTTTAACAGACTGTGCTTCCTGTCTTTGAAATCTATTTTCCTCCCATCCCCTAATCTAATAAAATGTTAATTTCTGTGGATTACAGTTGCACCAATTACACGACTGACTTGACAATTAACCATTTTCTAAGCCGCACATTCCCTTAGCTACTTTTAAACATTCAAACTTTCTATGCACTGCATGTACGCAGGTTACGCAATAACCTTTGTATCTTTTCATCTTCAGAATTAACACGTGTAAACCAGGGGTGTCCAAACTACGGCCCGTCGGCCATCTGCGGCCTGCCATCCATTTTTAATTGGCCCGCATCAATGTCTAAAAATATAATATATATAAAAAAAAAAAATGGCACTCACTTATACCACTTTGTTTTGCTTCATTTTTGTAGAAATTTTACTTTCTTGGTTCTTGTTGTTCTGTGTTTGTACCCTCGGGGCTGATGCACTTAAGGCCGGCGCATGATTCTGCGTTTTCAGAGACATGCAAGAAGGGGTACGCAAGCACGCAAGAGCCCCTTGCGGGCTTGCATACCCCTTCTTGCGTGCGTTGCCCAATTTTTGTAACTATACGGCAAAGCTACGCAACCCTCAAGCAGCCCGCAAGGCTCTGATTGGTCGCTAACTACTTCCTTTCCGAGTCACATTTAAGGTTTCATGCCCTATTATTGTGACAGTCCTTTACAGATCTGGGACTCAGTAGCAGAAAAGAAGCACGGATAAGGCAAAATCCAAAGTCATAGATCCAGGCAGAGTCAAAAAGCAGGTAGTCCAAAACACGAAGGAAATAGCTGGAGAGCATGCACACACGGCTGCGACAATGAACAATCTGGCAGAGGGTGAGGGGAAACACAGGTTACAAATAGGGAGTGCTTAATAGGAAACAAGGTACAGGTGCATGGGGAAACAGGACACGAAATCTCCTCCTCTAGCTCAGGAAACAGGGGTGGTTGATACCCATAAACACACAGGAATGGGGAAAGTCCTGTGGCTAAGACAGGGAGAGAATTATGAGCATACTCAATCCATATGAACTTCTTGCTCCAAAGAGAAGGATCTTGTGATACCACACAGCGGAGTCCTGTCTCCAGCTCCTGGTTGTAGCGTTCCGTCTGGCCGTTCGACCGGGGGTGAAAACCAGAGGAGAGGCTGGCTGTGGCACCAATGAGCCTACAAAACTCCTTCCAAAACCTGGAGGCAAACTGGGTCCCCGGTCCGACACTACATCCTGAGAGAGTCCATGTAAACGAAAAACATGAGACAACATAACCTCTGCCGTCTCTTTGGCAGAGGGAAGCTTAGGCAGAGGGACAAAATGAGCCTTTTTAGAAAATCGGTCAACAATAGTTATGGATGACAGCTAAAGTTGGAACAGTGTCCCCACTGCAGGACCTGCGGATGGAGAATAGACAGAACAAAGAGACGGTTCTCCGGACAGCCTACCGGGATATCTGCCCCCTCCAGTGCCTGTCTGACCTTATCAGTAATGCCCCATGTCACAGCTCCATGGACGGACGCTGAAGGCAGGATGGTGGCATGGGTTCCGAGGGTGTCCTCCAGCTCAAATTGGCGGGACAGGGCATCAGCCTTGACGTTCCTGGAGCCAGGGCGAAAGGACAGTGTAAAGTCAAAGCAGTTAAAAACAGTGCCCACCTGGCTTGACGAGAGTTTAGTCTTTTAGCAGTCCTTATATACTCCAGGTTCTCGTGGTCGGTCCACACCAAAAATGGCTGCTCAGCCCCCTCCAGCCAGTGCCTCCACTCCTCTAGAGCCAACTTCACAGCCAGCAGCTCCCTGTTGCCCACATCATAGTTCCTCTCAGCAGGAGAAAGCTTCCTGGAAAAGAAAGCACAGGGGTGAACCTTGTTGTCCTTGGAACAGCGCTGGGAGAGGACTGCCCCCGCCCCCACCCCAGAGGCGTCGACCTTGGCGATAAACTGCAGCTTCGGGTCTGGCAAGGTGAGGATGGGCGCAGAAGAGAACCGCTGCTTAAGAGACCGAAAGGCCTCTTCTTCCTGGAGACTCCATGAAAATCTGGTTCCTGGGGACGTGAGGGCATGGAGAGGGGCTGCAAACGAGCTGTAGTTCCTGATGAAACGTCTGTAGAAATTTGAAAAGCCCAAGAACCTCTGCAGCTGCTTCCTGTCTGTGGGAACAGGCCAATCCATAACTCCACTGACCTTACCAGGTTCCATCTGGATGCTGCCGGGTGCCACAATGAACCCCAGGAAGCTAACAGTTCGCTGATGAAATTCACACTTTTCAGCCTTAACAAAAAGCTGATTCTCCAGCAGCCGCTGAAGAACCCTGTCGGACATGCTGCACATGCTCCTCCTCTGACTTGGAAAAAATCAAGATGTCATCCAGGTAAATAAAATTAAACTTATTTAACATGTCCCTCATAACGTCATTGACCAATGCCTGAAAAACTGCCCGGGGCGTTGGTTAAACCAAATGGCATGACCAAATATTCATAGTGGCCGCTAGGGGTATTAAAGTCCGTTTTCCATTCATCCCCCTCACGTATTGGAACTAAATGATAAGCATTTCTTAAGTCCAGCTTGGAAAAAATGTATGCCCCTTTTAATAGTTCAAAAGCAGAAGAAATGAGTGGCAGAGGGTACCTGTTTTTGACCATGACATTGTTCAGACCTCTGTAGTCGATGCAAGGACGCAGGGATTTGTCCTTCTTACTGACAAAAAAAACCCCGGAACCAGTGGGAGACGATGAGGGACGGATAATCCCAGTAGCCAAGGAGCCTTGAATGTATTTATTCAAGGCCTCCGTCTCAGGAGCAGACAAGGAGTAAAGACGACCCTTAGGAAGCGAGGCACCAGGGAGGAGGTCGATAGTACAGTCAGAGGGCCGATGGGGGGGTAAGGACGTAGCGCAGGATTTGTTGAAAACCTCCTTCAAATCCAGGTAGACGGGTGGGACCTCCGAGAGATCAGGAAAATCTGTGGAAGATTCAGGGTTCTGGGGACAACAACTAACAGAGGCAGATACAATGCAGTATGAGAGGCAAAATTCACTCCATCCTAAAATCAACCCAGTTGACCAGTCAATGTGAGGGTTGTGTCTCTTGAGCCAAGGCAGGCCCAAAACAAGCGGCTCCTGAGGTGAGTCAATGAGCAAAAAGGATATCATCTCAGCGTGGTTACCTGAGATCGTGAGACTCAAAGTTGGAGTACGGTGAATAACATGACACAACAGGCGGCCATCCAGGGCGTTGGCCTCCCGGGGAACAGGGAGTGGTTCTGGGATCAGCTTGAGCTGCTTAGCTAGCTCCAGATCCAGGAAGTTCTCATCGGCTCCAGAATCCACAAACACAGCCAGTTCCAGGGAAACATCAGGAGATCTCAGACAGGCATGGGTTAATGGTCTGAAGGGACTAGAGGAAGTTGAGGATTGGCTCACCAATTAACCTCTCCTTGATGAGCCCGGTCTTTTAACGGACAAGCCGCCAAGAAATGGCCCAGCTTTCCGCAGTAGAGGCATCTTCCCTCCGTACGGCGGCGCTGACGTTCCTCAGAAGAGAGGGGAGTGCGCCCAAGTTGCATGGGTTCCTCCTTCCCACAGGGAGACACTGAGGCGCTGTCCGCTGGCCTCACTAGAACAGAAGAAGGTGCAGGAAACCGGAATTGCAAAGGCTGCCCCCATTGGGCCGGCGGTCTATCGTTGCATCAAGCTTTCTCCATCCTCCTCTCATGGAGTCGATTATCAATCTTTATAGCCAGGGCGAACAGAGAATCGAATTTGGATGGCAGATCGAGTGGGGCCAGGTGGTCTTTAATGTCCTCGGATAGACTGTGCAGGAAAGGTTCACACAATGAATTCTCTCCCCACTCGCTCTCCGACGCCAGTGTGCGGAAGCGTATAGCATGATCGGCGAGTCGACTGCTTCCCTGTCGCAAGTCCAACAGTCCATGAGCCGCCTCTCTGCCTGGTGTGCGATGATCGAAAACTTTGCGGAGGGCTTCCGCGAAACTCCTCGCTGAAACACAGGTGAATGACTTCTTGTCCCACTCTGCGGTAGCCCACTCTCGGGCCCTTCCTGAAAGGTGAGTAATCATAAATGCCACCCGGGAGCTCTCTGAGGGGTAAGAGTGAGGCTGCAGTTCAAACGTCATTGAGAAGAGTGACAGGAAGGAGCGGCAAGTAGACGGATAACCATCATGTGATGCTGAGTCTGTCATGGCCAGATTGTACTGTGACAGTCCTTCAGATCTGGGACTCCATAGCAGAAAAGAAGCATGGGAAGCAAAATAAAGTATAAAAATAAAACTTTACTTCAAAATTCCATTCAGGGATAAGGCAAAATCCAAAGTCATAGATCCAGGCAGAGTCAAAAAGCAGGTAGTCCAAAACACGAAGGAAATAGCTGGAGAGCATGCACACACGGCGGCGACAATGAACAATCTGGCAGAGGGTGAGGGGAAACACAGGGTACAAATAGGGAGTGCTTAATGAGAAACAAGGTACAGGTGCGTGGGGAAACAAACAGGAAGTAAAGCTAAACACAGGACACAAGAACCCGGACAGCAAAATAAAACAGGAAGTGGATACAAACAAACAGACTGAACAGATGTTACAATAATACTATAATACCGGCAGAAACCAAGGAAGATTTAAAGAACGAATACTGACCAAAAAGTAGAGCGTTTGTCAGAAGAGGTCCGAAGTATGACCACTTGTATAACCCGTCATTGACGGAATACAATGACACGCAGGTGGCCTGCAATTCGTGATAGGAGAACTCAGCTAATGTCGGTTTGTAGGTCGATGAGTGTACGAAACTAAGGAGAAAAATCAGGGACAAATTTGTACTCCAGAAAAAGTAATCAAGTCAAAAACAGTCGATGACGACTACCACACACAAAGAAGGTCGTTTTCGACAAAAAGCGTTACTCCACCTAGTGTTCTGGCGGTGAATTGCTTTGCAACACGCGCAACCCTCGGAGAATCATAAAAGAAAACGAATCCATCGACACAACTTTGTGAAAAGCTGCAGATGCAGTTGCAGAACCATGCGCCGGCCTTTATTGTAAGTCGCTTTGGATAAAAGCGTCAGCTAAATGAAATGTAATGTAATGTAATGACTATGGTCCACTGTATTGCACTTCTAAGTTTAGACACCAGGTGGCGCCAAACTCAACAGGGGGGCATGGCGGCTTGAGTGGCCCAGTCCTTCGTATTTCGTATTCTATTTGTGTCCCTCAGGACAAAAAGTTTGGACATCCCTGGTGTAAACAGTTAGCTATTGCAAGCTAATGCTAATATTAACTCACTGTATCCGAATTCACGGGGATAATGAATAGTTCTCTCACAAAAGTCTTAAATATGCATAAAAGATCAGCTGAAGTTCCAGCTCCTCAAAAGTGAAGCCAAAGCATGTTGATCGCCCCCTGTAGGCTGGCTCCGGTATCGGTCATACACCCTGCGTCCTCCATGTGAGTGAATGTGTGCAATACATTTTTCTCAAAGATGGTTTCTGTCCCTTGAGGTCATTCTGATCGCAGTGATGTACATTCAAGTGATCATGTTTCTGATTTAACAGCTGAGACTGTCTCTTGATTGATTGAGCAGAATCTCAAATGGTGTCTTCATGGCAAGATGGCCGTCGTTCTTATCAAGGACATTTTGGCTTCATTTCTGCACAGTTGGAGGAAGTGGATCGTCCATGTTTATTTACAGTCTGTGTTCCCCATGGCCTGAAAGTCTGGATCCTCACTCATCCGTGAAATACATGGAAATGAAAGCATGTATTCCAGGACAAATTTCTCAGCCCTTACACTTGAACACTTTTGTTTTAGGAAGTGCCGTTAAAATGTTGTTTGTTTGAACATTATCTAACTGTTCTGAATTTTGTTTGCATTTTCAAACGTGACATCAGCTTTAGTTGAAAGAGTTCAGCAGACGACAGACCATGAAACCATGTGGCGCTCCTGCTGTTTCCCCGCTGTTTATGTTTGTGTTGTCCTAGACTGAATTGTGTTGTGTGACGTTTTGTTCTGCTTGTTCATGCATGAGTCAGGAGACACAATGTGTTTTAATGGCAGCAGGTTTTTAAGATGCCTGGTTTTTATTTTCCCATCATCAGAGCTGGATAATTCATTAAATTTAAAATCTTCAGCCGATTTAAACTTGGCTGCACAGCTCCTGAAGTTTGACTTATGTGTTGTGTGTCATAGAATTGACAGAGTCACTGTGTAGGAGAGAGAGAATCAAACACAGCAGGATGTGTCAGAGTCAAAGACTCAAACTAACAGTGTTGTGCAAGTTCACACCTCTCATGAACTAGTTCAAAGTTCAGTTCACACAAGTAAATATGAATAGTTCACGTTCATAGTTCACCATTTAAATTCTGAACTAGTTCATAGTTCAGTTCATTTCATAGTTTAAGGTGCAAAGTGAGCCATTTTTGTAAGAGGCCATAGCTGTTGTGTTGCAGGTAGGGCCTGCCCCTTTAAGGAAAGTTTGTAGTGTGTGACGTAGTGCACCTGGGTATTGTGTGAAGAGAAGTTAAAGTGTGTTTATAACGAGAAGTGACGGACCAGCTAGAGGTGATGCGAGTGTTGCTCCTGCTGTATATCCGAGAAATAAAGTGGCCGCATTCTAAGTAAAGAAACATCTCCTCCTCCTTCTTCATGGAGCGGTCCGGACGGCTGGTTACCGTCCAGACAGCGAGCCAAGATACCCCGTGAGCCGAGCTCCAGACTACGGCTCGGAGCCGAGACACTGGCCAGAGATGAAAACACTTGGAATACGTTGCTTGTTTGGTGTGCATGTGTGTGTGCGATGAATCATGGGTAACATAGTGCGAAGTCGAGTTACTCGGTTCAGGTTAGGCTACATCGCGGACATTTTACGGGCACTGAGAAACGACATGGTGAAAGCATTCGATTTAGACAGCGTCTCTCCTCAGGAGAAGGAAAACATTCCGTAACGTTTTAGCTAGACCTCAGATAATATTGTAACGGACTGGTAGTTAGGTTTATGTTCTGTTTGACTGCTATGTGTTTGTTATGACTTATGTTCAGCTAACTACGCCATGTCAATAAGTATTGGGACTTCCAGAGGGTCAGTGAATCAGTCGGGGTGGGGCAAGTGACAGTTCTAGACCAATGGCTGGAGAGTTACCTGGCATGACAGGCTCTCATTGGCTGATGAGTTGGCATGTCAAGGGTGAATGAGGAAGGGGAGTGAAGAACACAGTAGTGTTCGAGTTACAACAAGAGTGTCGGAGTTACAACAAGAAGTGTGTCGTGTTCGCTGGACTTTAATAAAGTTACACATAAAGAGAGAAGTTTCCTGTCGTCTATAAGCGAGGACACTGAAATATGAACGTGTTCACCGTTCAAATTCATTATTTGTCATTGAGGTGCGTTCAGTTCATAGTTCTCACAAAAGTGAACGTGTTCAATGAATGCGTTCATTTGCGTTCGTTCATGCACATCACTGCAAACTAATAACCTGGACTTTCTGCCATTTAGTCCCTGTCCTCCCTGGAGAGCTGCAAAATGCCACTGGCTGCATGAATATAAATCGTCAGAGAGAGAGAGACGCTGGGGAAGTTAGTCGTCAGGTCATTCAAAGAAGGAGAATGTTGTATCATATGATTATTATCAATATTAGTGATTATGAGCTG
>CM028858.1:24397298-24412069 GCA_016801935.1 Platichthys stellatus
ACAGAGAATCCGGATATTCGGTTAAAGATATAAATACATTTAATCTACAGAGGATCAAACTCACCTGAGCAACTCAACACTGGAGCCAATGCTCATTCCTTGAGGAAAAGTGGTGAACTGGTGCCACCTATTGGACCAACACACAACCACCACAAGGTACAGTCTTGACTTGTGTTTCCACTTCCATACTTTTCGCATCCACGGTACACAAAATACTCAATTGTACACACTTCCTTGTTTTTATTCAACATGTCTATTTAATTTTCAGCATCCTCTATTATTGTTTTTGTATATTCAGCCTTTTTACTTCGTTAAAAATGTCCTATTTCTTTTCCTTTCACATTGTTGTGCAATAATGCTTAAAAAGGGATACCATCGAATGGTGTGCCTTTAGGCATTCAATGAATTTGGTTATCGAAATAAAATTTAAAGCATTAATATTTAAAATATTAACATTAGATCATAACTAATGATTCTGGTTTCCCCCCCTTTCTTCAGAAGTGGTTTTACAACTGGTAGCGGGAACATATTAAATGAGGTGAAGAGATATGCGTGTGTCTGTGTGGATGGTAATCAGAGAATGAAAGAGTCTGTTTAGACAGTAACTAACGTTAACTTTCATTTAACTTATAAAAACTATATCACCACATATATCAAACTTATAAAGACTGCAAAGAATCAAATAAACAGTATTGCTTAGTCTAGTATAATTATTAAGCCCAGTATGTTACCAGTCCTTAGAAATGGAGAAAGTTGCTGTGCCGTTTGCAGTTCTGTGACGTCTCCTGGCTTTGTGTGGTAAGGTTCTGCATTCGCGATTCTGTTGTGGCTGTGCAGTTCAGTTGCCATTGAATCTTACCCACAGGACATCGAGTCGCTGCTAGGAGTTTGTAGAAGCTTGAGATGCGTAAAGGTTTCCTTGAAGAGATGAGTTGGAAACTGCACCTCTGACCTCCTCTCGTTGGGTGGGAAGAGAAGAGTTGAGCTAGAGAAATGATGTTTCTCCCTCTCGCCGATGCAGGAGGAGAAGACAGCTGGACAGCCTTCCGCCCTCAGAGGGATTGAAGAAGAAGAAGAATTTGGGGGGAACCTCTCCTTATATTGGCCTGGTGACCTCACAGGTCAGGGGCCAGAGTGACCAATAGGAGTTGACCCTGGGGGTTTTTCACCCCTCTGTGTTAAGTTGAGGAATCCTGGGAGAGTGAGTTCCCTGTACTCTGGCTTCTTTCAGAACAATGGAACCTGTTGCACCCTGGGACACTGAGTTCGGTAGGCTTTCTCAAGACAAAGGCCATAGTTGTTTTAAGGCTTTGACAACACATATAGGCCGAAAATAGGCCGTCTGTGGTTGCACAAACACCATTTCCCAACAGCATATTATGATATATCACACATACACGAATTCAATCTCAAAAGGAAAAGAAAGGAATAGATATTCCTACATAAATTTTAGCATTGTGAAAACCTTTTACAGTGAAGCAGCTACTGGCCTTCGATGGTTTTATTTTTGTGAAAGCGCTGGTTTCGTAATAATTATTGCAGAAAAGACAACTTCAACAACAGGCCGGCAAAATGGACAAAAGAAGGAAAACCCAACACACCAACCCACAAAGGTTCGTAGGATCTGAGAATCTTCCTTCAACCTAAACCAACATCAGAACTAAAACTCACAGAAATAAAGCTGCGGAAACTGGACGTCTGGACCCATCAGAAAAGAAAAAGAAAAGAAACAACGCAACAATACTCTTGCTCTAACGGTCATGCTGTACAAACTGCTGATTCTGCAACTCAGGGATGGAAAGAGAGACACTTCCTGTAACCTTCAACATACTTTCAACCAATCACAGTGCACCTGAGGAGAAAAGAAAACAGGAAACCATGAGTAGAAAGGAAATGTATGGGTGTTTTTCTCTATATTCAAAAGTGTGGTCTTTTAGTTTGAGAGCTGGACATGCACGTTCAGATTTTGTGGTGTTTTTACTCAACACACTGAGCTTGCACTCACACAGCTCCTGCTGGTGCTTAGGTTTGCTCTGCTTGTGCTCAAACTCTGTGCTTACACTCACATATTTTTTTGCTTGGACAGATTTCCTGTATTTAATAACTACACACTAGGGTTTCTGTAAAAGTCGCTTGTACAGATGTTCTCTGAAGTCATCCATCTTGGTTCAGTTTGTCCCAGTGGCTCTGACCTGATGCTTCACACCAGGTCTTCCTGCTCCTCTGTGTCTTCTGTCTGTGCTGCAGCAGCAACGTTCTCATACTCAGGACAGTTGTGTGACTGATGGGGGAGAGATGAGAAAATATTAATCCTCACTGGACTTTATTCGTGAAACCTGCAAATAATCAGAGTTCATTCAGAACATTTTGAACGTAGTTGCGCCCCCTGTCCATTTGTTTGTTCGTTCATCTTTACACAAAAACTGATAAACTGATTTCCACAAAACTTGGTGGGAGGACGGGACGGGAATCCTCCATTTTTTACATGTTGTCCGGCGCCATCTTGGTTATTTGAAACCAGAAGAAACCATATTTGGAGGAGAGGGGGTGGAGCCTGACTCAGGACCCAAGGACTCTGCCGGCCCACCTAAACCAGTGAGCTGCACTGAGTCATTCTTTTGGCCTCAACGTCTCTCACCTCTTTCATCTCCACAGCTTCATTCACTTCTGATTTCAAGCTCAGACTTTTCTTCATCCTGGATCGAAAACAACAATAAACACAACATTTGACAGAATGAACTTCATAACACTGAAACTAGTGTTTGAAGACATTTGAAGAAGACAGTAAAAGAGCAGAGGGTGAACTGATGGATTTGTTTTACCTCGTCCACAGAGTCCAGACAAGCACTGGAACCAGCAAGACCACCAAAGTCAGCCTGATGATATTCATGATTATCACTGACTTCCCTGGACAACAGACAGGAGACATTAGCAGTGTGGTTAGACTGATGAATCAGTTTGCCAGGTGATGCTGTTGGTCAGTCAGTATTGTGCATGTGGAATATGATGGGCTTGATATACAGCTGTGAAACATTTGGAAATCATGATCATTGATGGTTTAAGGTTCTGGTGCAATGAAAAGAAGGGGGGGGGTTGTAGGATGTAAAAGTCAGAGTGCTACAATCACCTGCTCCAACAGTCAGATGTAAAGTGGTGTTACTACGTCCGTGTGTGTTCTGGGCCTCACACTGATACTTTCCACCATGTTCAGATGTGATATTAGTGATGGTGAAGATTTGTCCTGATGCTGTTGGTGAGTCCTCGTCCTCCATGTACCAGGTG
Organism: Platichthys stellatus; assembly: GCA_016801935.1. NCBI lineage: Eukaryota > Metazoa > Chordata > Actinopteri > Pleuronectiformes > Pleuronectidae > Platichthys > Platichthys stellatus. Next base: position 24,400,581 of record CM028858.1, read on the forward strand.
TAGTTAGCTGCTGGGTTAGCATCACTGCTGCAGGTCAGAGTCACTGAGCTGCCCTCCATGATCTCACCAGAGGGACTCACTGACACAGAGGGAGGCTTTGGAGCGTCTGTATGTGTGAAAACAGAATGATGATAACAGATGACAGACATTGTGTTTAGCATTTGGGGACATATATGATATAATCTGTTAAAGTCAAAGGTGCTCAGGTGAATGGAGTCCCTGAGTTACAACAGCAAAGGTGTTAAACCGACACAGGTAAATTCTTCTTGTTGTTAAGTGAGAGGTTTTTTTCAATGAATCCTGTTGCACTACTGTTTCCAGACTCCCCTGAATGTCCACAGATTTCCAAAGCATAGTCCAGTTTGTGACGTGGACTTAAACGTGACATATTATGACTCTTTTCCACAATTAGACTGAGTTTCTTCCTAATAAAACATGTGAAGTGCCCTGTTCAGAGTGGCCTGTTTGTGGGCATGTCTCTTAAAATGTGTATGAGCCCTGCTCCCCCTGCTGGGAGGTGTATGTGTGACATGTGCACAAGAGCAGGGTTTTGTTTTCACCACTGTCTGTCTGCTGAGAGCTGTTTGCTCGTCACGTGAATGTGCACAGTTTAGTTAATATCTTTCAAGTTTACTGAGGATGGTGAAAGCTTTATGGATGTTTTTCTGACGCTGGGTGGATTCCTCTTTGTGCTGCTGATGATCTGACTGTGAATATTTATGGGGCAGAAGTCAAACGACCCATATCTGCACACATTTAAAATGTAAAGGACAAAGAATGTGACAGATTCAATATATCTTCACTTAATAACCTGTGTTTCACTCACATGTCACAGTAATAAAGATGTTTGCTGAACTCCTTCCCAGCTCATTCTCAGCTGTGCAGTAATACTCTCCAGAGTCTGACGACCGGATTGAGCTGAGGACAAATTGTGTCTCTTCACTGAGACGTTGAACTTGTTTATCTCCTCTTCTCTTGTACCAGGTGTAGTTAGCTGCTGGGTTAGCATCACTGCTGCAGGTCAGAGTCACTGAGCTGCCCTCCATGATCTCACCAGAGGGACTTACTGACACAGAGGGAGGCTTTGGAGCATCTGAAGGATAGTTTATATTAAAACACTGGATGAGAATACAATCAAAACACTGTGATATTTGTTAAAAGGTCAAGTTTAAATTATTTCCACATTATTGTAGCTTCATGAGGAGGAGTAAACTTACCCAATGTAGGAGAAGGGAAACGCTCCTGTCCTTCTATAGCACAGTGATAGCTGTCTTCAGCATTAAAGTGTTGGTGGTGAAAGTATTTTTTTCGTCCAACAGGTTTATTGTTATTGTACCAAACGTAGGAATGATGATCAGGGAGCTGACACCTGCTGTGACAGGTCAGCTCTGTCCAGGTAGAAGATGGATTGGCTGTTGATCTCCTCACATGTACCTGGAGCTGAGGGTCTGTGAACAAACATATAAATGAATGAATGTTCAGATGTAAATGTTACCAGTGACAGACAGAGTGACTCCAGCTGAACCAGTTAAACTCCCAGTAGGTTGGTTTGTTGTGAACCTGAACTTGTACACAGCTGAGTCGCTCTCTCTCAGGTTAGAGATTCTCAGAGTGCACTTGTTGTTTCCACAGAGATTCTCCACACGACCTGAATACTCCGGATCAGTCCTTAGATCAACGTGAATACCATTACTCTCTTGAATGAACCAGAGAGTTTCCTGAACTATAGTATCATGGTTATTCAACCTGGATGGGTATGTGTAGGTACAGTTAATGTCCACTGTTGATCCTCTGAAGGCACAGATCTCAGTAGAAGTGTAACTCACATCCCAGCCATTCTGAATCCATACCACTGTAACACAGAGCACATCAGAGAATCAGAAGATAAACTTATACATTTATAAAACTAACCCCAGGGCCGGCCCTAGCACATTTGGCGCTTCACTCCTGGCGCCCCCCCCCCCCCTAAAAACAACAAAACCAAGGTACGTACCTCGATTTTTGCCTTATTTTACCCTAATGTTAGATTCATTTTTTTAATGTCAAAATATTGGTTGGAGATATATGTTATGGGTCCTAAAATTGATACCACAGCAACAAAGTATATCTGTAGAATACAGCATGAATGCATCAGCAATAACAACACAGAGCCTTCAGTTCCTCATCCAGACTGCATCTTATTCAAATCAAACATAATTTCTATAACAAGCATTTCTCTGAGTGTAACTGCATTTTAAAGTGCATAACACATACATTCAAATATTATGGTGTCTCTTTCCTCCAAGCATCTTAATATACATTATCACTCATAAAGAAATATAAAAATTGACAATATAGACCAATTGAACATTAGCTTATAACTGGTCTTTATAAGGCACAATAACAATACATGAATTACAGAGTCTGTTTGTGTCGGAGCTGAACTACACACTGTAAAGTAAACAATATATACTATCGCGACTCGCCTGCAAGACGACGTGCAGGTAAAGTAAACACCTATACAGGCGAATGTAGCCCCGCCCACCTAGTGCGCGAGTGTCTCCCCTCACAGCCCAGCGGAGTTTCTAAAGGCCTCAGTATGCTTCTCCGAGTCCGTTGCGGACTGACGGACGGACGGATCGGACGGACCCTTTTTGATTTATAGTTCTATGAGCCTTTTTGTTGTGAAAACAACTCACCGCCAGAACAGTAGATGGCGCAACGGAAGTCGAGCTTAGAGAAGCCCACCTCATGAGGTATATAGAAGAAGTCCACGCTGGTTTATTTACGTCCTCCCGGCTCCTCACACACAGTGAACGATGGCCACTAACACAAAAAGGCTGTTGATGAAGCGACAGTTTTTGCTGAATAAAGTGACACCCAGCGGGTCATAATGTTTATGTTATCGTGTCTTACCGCAGTGGTTCCCCGGTCTTGTTTCCAAACTGCGTTGCTAATTCAACAGCTGCAACAGCTTGAAGCTACACGAAGGCAGCTAGCTTCCCCCCAGCTTCCACACACAGTCAGCAGGGACTCCCGATACTACCTACTAACAAGTGTTTGCTTCTAACCTGACAGTGTCATGACAGCCGTGGGATTAAAGTCAGCGGGTTTTTGCGCTGTTCCCACCGCAGTTATCATGGTGGCTAGCCCGCTAGCCCCGTTATGAAAGTTCGTTATAACCGTATGTGACCGTACACACATGCCGTAAGTGCTCTAACCAGCCACCATCACACACACACACTTGTCACATTAATCATAGAGTCTTAGTTGTGATTTTGGTTTATTGTGATGTAGGGAATGGAACAGGAAGTTTCCATTCCGAAATGCTGGCGTTAGCGGACCAATCACAGCCAAGGGCTATCCGTGGGCTCTCCGCCATTTCCACGTGTAGTTAGAAAAATGAGAGCTGCACGAAAAGCTCTCCGAGGAGCCGCGGAGAGGCCCGGAGAGGGCGTTCCACGTTGGAGAAGGCGGTCCTATCTGTCCGTGTCCGTCAAAACGGAGAAGCATACATTGGCCTTAAGTAGACAATCAAAACAACATCAACACGTCTCAATGACACTCGTGGTGATCAAGCGAAGCTTTAGGAGCTAACGTAGCTGACTCTCACCCACTACTAACCTGTAGAATACAGGATGAATGCAGCAGCAGTAAAGACACGGAGCATTCAGTTCCTCATCCAGACTGCACCTGGCAGGTGGGCGGACGTTACCCCCAAAGAGACAGTACAGGGTGCAACTGCTCCAGTGCCAAACGTTCCTCCTGAGTGCTGCTGTCATTCACTGATTTCTCTAATGAAACTACTTAAAATACTGTCAAAGTAATAATTACAATATTTTGTGCCATACTACATATAGAAGGGGGCGCAAAAAAGTCTGCCGAGCTAAAACATTATTATTATTTTTTTTTATTTTTTTTTTTGCTTGGCGCAGTTTTTGGCGCCCCCTCTGAGTGGCGCCCCAGGCCACCGCCTATGTCGCCTGTAGGAAAGACCGGCCCTGACGAACCCCATTTATTTTCTCTGGTGAATCACCAGTCGGCAGGTTTTCATTGTCCTTGTATAGGTTGCTCCTATAATGGAGCAAACTGGCCAATATGGAGGAAATGATCTGTGTCTTTTATGCGACCAAAGATGGACGACACGTCTCCACTTCCTCCCATTCTCCAGAAATGAAGCCAAAATATTCTGGATACCAACGCTGCCATCTTTCACATTTGGAACCACAGTCTGCACAGTAGTGATCCGGAGATGGAGCCACAGTATCAAGGTCCCGCCCATACATGAGCTCCACCAATCCTGAGTCTGCATCAGCTGTCAATCATGAAGTTGAATCTAATTTTCATTTCATCAAATAACTAATTGAAACCAAACTAATGAGAAAAATTAACAATAGAGTGAGATAAGAACGACCTACAATTACAGAAATTTCTTTGAGAAAAAATTATTTTACTTTTTAGATTGGTCCATGTCCTTCCCACTAACTTGGAGGAGACAGGATGTATGTTCAATACTGCATCCAGCCACCAGGGGGCGATCCCAATGCTTTGGTTTCAATTCTGGGGAGCAGTCATGTCTTCCATCTATATTTACACAAGTAGAATACTAGTACTAGTACTACATTAGTTTGTCAGTACTGACAGTAGTATCCCAAGAGTTCATTGTGCCCATGCAGAAAAAAGTATTTAAAGACACATGAAGTTATGGTACAATGCATTATCTCAAATACTCCAGCAGATGGTGCTGATAGTGAAATACTGTAGATTAAACTCACACATTGACGTAGAGCGGAAATCCTCGAGTCCTTTAACAGCACAGGAAACTCTGTCTGTACGATGAAAATTATCTAAATAAGATGCTCCTTCCTCCGTCTTCTGTTGATTCTTGTACCAGACGTAGTTCAGATGATCAGGAAGACGACAACTGCTCTGACACCAGAGCACGGCCCAGATAGAAGAGTCAAAATCCATTGATCCTCTCACCTGCACATGCAAATCTGTTTGTGAGAATAAGGAATTAATTTTAGTCCAAACTGACAACACACACATGCATATAAAAGAGCACACACACACTCAAGTGAACCAAACAAGATGTAGGAAATAAATGAATGAATGTTCAGATGTAAATGTTACCAGTGACAGACAGAGTGACTCCAGCTGAACCAGTTAAACTCCCAGTAGGTTGGTTTGTTGTGAACCTGAACTTGTACACAGCTGAGTCGCTCTCTCTCAGGTTAGAGATTCTCAGAGTGCACTTGTTGTTTCCACAGATATTCTCCACACGACCTGAATACTCCGGATCAGTCCTTAGATCAACGTGAATCCCATTACTCTCTTTAATGAACCAGAACGTTTCCTGAACTGTAGTATCATGGTGATTCAACCTGGATGGGTATGTGTAGGTACAGGTAATGTTCACTGTTGATCCTCTGACGGCACAGATCTCAGTAGAAGTGTAACTCACATCCCAGCCATTCTCACACTGTACCACTGTAACACAGAGAATCAGATTCATTACCACACCAGAGAACACTTAGTTTACTTTTTACTTTCTGTAGAAAAGAAACACATTTCCATGAGCAGCATTCCATAGCATTTCAACTAATGACTCCACACACTGATGACAAGTCCTCATCGAGAGGAGAGGAACTCAGTCATGATGAGGATAATAATTATAATAATAACATTCCATAATAATAGTCATAATAATAATACTGATGATAATAATTCCATCCTATATTTTCTTTCTGCATCACTTTACAGGTGGTGATTTGAAAATGAATGAATGGTTCATTTATATTTTTACTTTCTTTCTCAAACTCACTTCAGGTGAATCAGAAGTCTGAGAAAAAAATAGAGTGACAACATGAATGTAGAGGTACAGTACCTGTCACAGTGAGAAGAAGGACAACAAATCCACTGGCTGCTGCAGTTACACTCATAGTAGCTGCTGCTCTCGTCTGTGACTTCAAACAAGAAAAAACGTCCACAGATAAATAATGTGCACAAGATGAAACTCAGTCACATCACAGACACGTCTACCTACAACACAGAAGAGGCTGAGAATAAAGACAGATTCTGGAATACCTTCCTCTTTACACCGACCTGCATGCTGAGCCCGATGGTGGTAGGTCAAACCGTGGTTTGTGCAAACTGTGGTTTGTGCGAGTGTGAAAAACAACTTCAGTGGCTGTTCTTATCAAACCTCTATCTTCCACATCACAAGATCTCACTGACACAAGAAAGACAAATTTAATGAGACTTGAGAGAAACTGGTGTGTTTTAATCTCATCAGTTCAGTGTCTCATTAAAATGCAATTAAGATTGACATGAAAAGGACAAATTAAAAAAAGATTTAAAATTGAACTTGAAAATAAACTGCTATTTATTCTGTTGGAACATTTTATTTGAGAACAAGTTTGACTGTAGCTGACCAGCTGAGACTAAAACCAGCCAGTGACGTCACATTCAGCAGAATGAGGTCAATGGAACCAGGTGTTGACGAGAGACAAAGACGCTGAAGAGAAACAGACTTTCAACCTCACGCTCCTCAGTTTGTTGATTTTCATTAATTATCGTTTGTTATTTTGCCACTTTGAACTTGGACATAATTTAATTACTATACGTTAAGCTTCCAGTTGACTTGAACTAGACGTCAGTCCACCTCATATACACACATTCACACCACACGCAAGTTTAGACCACACTAGAAAAGCAGCGAAAACACATTGTTAAGGCTGCAGTATTGTATATTGTATTAGTGCTATAGAGAAAGAGATTGTACACTTTGTATAACACTGTAGTGGCTCATTGGGTGATATGTTGTGACCTTTTCTAGCCAGTAGGGGGAGGTACTCAGTCGTCCTCTCTGGTGAATCTACTCTGTGGAGAGTTTTTTTTACCTGTCTGCAACCTGTCGGCCATTTTGCTGCTCAAGTTACAAGCTCACTTCCTGCTTTGCTCAGATTCTGTAACATCATGTGGAAGTGTGAGGTCACCCTGATGACCTGCTGGAAGGTGCAGGGACTCTTACTATTCAACACTCATGTTTTTGGTGAGAGACAAATTCTCCGGTGCCAGAGAGGACATCCACCGAAGAATCAAGATTCCAGTTCACAATAACATGTTTGAGACACTGTAATGTTTGAGCTCTAGACGATAGAAACTTTTAAACAAAGAAACAACATAATACTGATGATAATTCAGGTGAATCAGAAGTCTGAGTGTAAAATAGAGTGACAACATGAATGTAGAGGTACAGTACCTGTCACAGTGAGAAGAAGGACAACAAATCCACTGGCTGCTGCAGTTACACTCATAGTAGCTGCTGCTCTCGTGAGTTCAAACTATAGAAACGTCCACAGATAAATAATGTGCACAAGACGAAACTTAGTCACATCATCCTTGTTAAATTTCCCGTTAAACGAAATAAGAAATCTGATGGAAATTGAGGCTGTTGTCATGTTGCTGTAAGATCATCTGAGAAAAGGCAATTTACTGGTTATGCTCAGATCTGATAACAAAAAAAAATCTCCAATACCAAAAGTCCAAAAAGGGCTATTTCACATTTCTCTTTCATGCTTGTCACAAAAGTAAGTAAAACAGGAACTATACGAATTAGAATGTGTGTCAGAAATCCTGTCATGTCAGGAAGCTGTGGACATCCTTCTGTCCAACAACTGCATCTCAGTGTTTTAATTAGTATTCCCCCCCTCTCTCTCTCTCTCCCTCTCTCTCTCTCTCTCTCTCTCTTTCTCTCACTCTCTCCCCGCTGGCTCGCTCTGTTCTCTCCATTTCCTGTTCCTCTCCTTCATCTCTCTCTGGTTGTGTTCTCATCTTCCTCACTTCCTTTGGTCCGTCTCTCGGTCTCTGATTGTCTTGAACATCTCTTCACCTGTTTCTCTTTTTAGTTTTCTGCCTGTCTCAATCTTTTCTCCTTTGTTCTTTCTCCTTTAACCGTCGGTGCTTCCTGTCTTTAAAATCTATTTTCCTCCCCTCCCCCGATCTAATCAAATGTTCATTTCTGTGGATTACAGTTACACCAAATACACAACTGACTTGACAATTAACCATTTTCTAAGCCGCTCACTCCCTTACTAACTTTTAACCTTTCAAACTTTCCATGCACGGCATGTACGCAGGTTACGTAATATCTTTTGTATCTTTTCATATTTCATTTAGAATATTATCCCTCCTTCCCCTCAGAGAATCAAGATGTTCAGTTAAAAAGATGAATTTAATCTACAGAGGACCAAACTCACCTGAGCAGCTCAACACTGGAGCCAATGCGCATACCTGGAGGAAACGTGGTGAACTGGCGCCACCTACTGGACCGACACACAACCACCACAAGATGCAGACTTGACTTGTGTTTCCATTTCTAGACATTTCACATCTACGATTTACAAAATACTCAATTGTACACACTTCCTTGTTCCACACACACAGACACACACCATCTTGAATCAATGCTGTGTTTGATTTGCGTTCAGGCTCAGCTGAAATAAAGGAGAACTGAGGGGATGTATGACAGTGACCTCCCTCTGGCCCTCCTCCTCCTCCTCCTCCTCCTCCTCCTCCTCCTCACTCATCTCTCTGCCTCCTGACTGAGGATTTATCCACCTGATGACCCCTCAGGTGTTCCACCAGTCTGTCCCCGTCCCTGTCCTCGCACGGCTCCTCTCAGCATAAACAGCTCCAGGGCTCAGTCCTTGAACTGAAACTTATTGTGACATTAGTGTCTTATAATATCGGACATCATGGCCCTTGAAGCCAGTTGAGACCTTGTGTTCCCCCGGAGCCGCTGTTCAAACCTTTCCTGTCACCACCAGTGTTTCCTTATTTAAGTATTTTGCAAACAGAAATATATGAGTTACAGCTTCTCTACAAAACGCATCATATTAAACTTTAGAACAAACTGACATCCCCAGCGTCTGAAGAGGAACATGAGCATTGGCTCTGTTGTGTTGCATTTGGCTCCACCTGACGAAGTCTGATGCTCATTTCTAACCTTTCTAACCATCTCATTTCTAACCTTGTTTTGTTCTGCACCATTTAGCTGCTAAGTGCTGAATGACAGAGCATTAACAATCTGACTAAATTAGGTAAATACAGTTTTTAAGTTAAAGTACTAAGTAGATATGAAAAAAATTGTTTAGTTATCTTTTTCAAGTTGGATCAACTTTGTGGTCTGGGTGTATTGTAAAAACCAAAAGTCAAATCAGTCAGACAAATATGAAATCAGTTTTTATTTTAGATAGTGCTTTAAAAAGTATTATAGACTGTTAATGTTCTTACAGTTGTGCTGTAACTTACAAAATAAGGTTTTCAATGACAAGAGTCATTCTATGACTGGGTTAGGGTTAGGGGTCAGTTCAGACTTGTGTCCTGCACCTGAAGCTTAAAAGGACAAACTCTGATTATTGGCTTTACTGTATGAAGGTGGCCCTGCCTGGCCCCACCTGGCCCCCCTTAGCAGCCCCACTGAACTGAGGCCATTACTCCGCAGGTCAACAAGTGACTGTGATCCTCTGATGTTTTCTAATCATCACATTTAGAACTGAACTTTATGAACTTTAATTCATATTTATGTTCCAGGATGAACCAGGTGCATGCTGGTGTTAGATGTTAAAGTGTAAAGTGAGCGCAGGTCAGAGGAGGAGTGAGGAGGAAGCAGACTCCGACAGAGACTCTGACACAGACCGGATCTTTAACGAGTGTCTGTCCTGGAGCAGAGCTGGTAGAATTATTCAGAGTCCGAGTCGCGATGCTTCTAAGAATGGAGAAATGTCCACAGCTCCAGTGCTCAGCTCTGTGCAGGAGACGTGGAGGGAGGGAGGGTACAGAGACTAGTCTAATCTCCCCCCCTGATATTTAGATTATTTATTATATTTCAATATATTTGTTTGACAGGGAAGCTGTGAGCAAACAGGAATATAATGTTCATTTAGAAAAGGGCACTTTCTCTCGAGGAAGGAAAAGGGCAGTGGCTCAAGCCACATTTGGTGTCTATGTGTGCACATGCCAGCCTCCATCAATTCAATCTCCCTCAATTCAATGAAGCTGCACCAGAGTTCATCACTCATAGAAAACAGTCCTCTAAATAATCCTGACTGTTTTCATCAAACTCACAATTATAACGAACATGACACAAACAGGCTCCTGGCTCCGCCCCTTTATCAGGATTCCTGCCCAAATTTTCGGAGTTTCAGGATAAATCAGTTTTTAGTTTTCTGGTGTAATTCTGCTTAGAAACAAACAAACAAATAGATAAGGAGTGAAAACAAAAGACCCAAAACTTTATTTAAAAAAGAATCATAAAATCACGATACATAATAATTCATTATCCATGTAATAACCACAATAATATCCTGTATAAGACACCAGATGAGTCACGTGGTGTTACCACAGCCTCACAGTTTCATCACCAAGACGTCCAACATAGTTCAAAGGGTAACAGCAAAAAAAAAAAAAATATTGTAGAAAAGACAATAACTTGAACAACAGGCAGGCAAAATGGACAAAAGAAGGAAAACCCAACACACAGACCCACAAAGGGTCGTAGGATCTGAGAATCTTCCTTCAACCTAAACCAACATCAGAATTAAAGCTCACAGAAATAAAGCTGCGGAAACTGGACGACTGGACCCATCAGAAAAGAAAAAGAAAAGAAACAACACAACAATACTCTTGCTTTACAGTGCACCTGAGGAGAAAAGAAAACAGGAAACAATGAGTAGAAAGGAAATGTACTGTGGTTTCTGTAAAACTCTCTTGTACGGATGTTCTCTGAAGTCGTCTATCTTGGTTGTGTTTGTCACAGTGGCTCTGACCTGATGCTTCACACCAGGTCTTCCTGCTCCTCTGTGTCTTCTGTCTTTGCTGCAGCAGCATCGTTCTCATACTCAGGACAGTTGTGTGACTGATGGGGGAGAGAAGAGAAAATATTAAGCCTTACTGAACTTTATTCATGAAACCTGCAAATAATCACAGTTCATGCAAAACAGTTTGAACGTAGTTGCGCCCCCTGTCCATTGGTTTGCTTGTTCATCAGCAGGATTACACTAAAACTGATAAACTGATTTCAACAAAACTTGTTGGAAGGACAGGACATTAGTGATGGGAAGTTCGGATCTTTTTACCGTTTCGGTTCTTTGAATCTCGTTCACTAGAATGAACGAATCTCTTTCTGAGTCATTAGTTCGTTTCAACGGGGGGGGGGGGGGGGGGGGAAATCCAAAGACTCGTACCCGGCAGATGACCGAATCGTTCAACTCCCGACATGTTTCGTTCACCTGCCCACAGAGTCTTCGGCCAACGTGTCGGCCACACAGAGCGAGCTCATTTCGCCGGTGACCGCGGTGCGGGCGGCGGACGGGAAAATCGCTCCTCGGAAAAGCAAGCCGAGCTCCGGGGCACATCAAATGTGTGTGTGTGTGTTTGTGTTATTGAATCCTATAAGACAGCCCCCCGTCGCCGCCCACCACCACCGCCCCCAACTACACCACAAT
>CM028858.1:24417242-24437016 GCA_016801935.1 Platichthys stellatus
AATAATAACTTATATATTTATAAAACTAACTCCATCTATTTTCTCTGGCGAATCACCAGTCGGCAGGTTTTCATTTTAAGATGATGACGATGCCAAGATGAGGAAAGTTTCAGTTCACATAAAACACAGTGAAGTTCCCTTTAGACTTCAGTGTGAGGGAGAAACACACTGTTGGAGGTGAGGAACATGAGGGACCTTGTATAAGTTGCTCTTATAATGGAGCAAACTGGTCAATATATAGGAAATGATCTGTGTCTTTTATGCAGAGTCGTCCAAAGATGGACGACACGTCTCCACTTCCTCCCACTCTCCAGAAATGAAGCCAACATATCCTGGATACCAACGCCACCATCTTTCACATTTGGAACCACAGTCTGCACAGTAGTGATCTGGAGATGGAGCCACAGTATCATGGTCCTGCCCATATATGAGATTGACCAATCCTGAGTCAGCCTCAGCTGTCAATCATGAAGTTTAATCTAATTTTCATTTCATCAAATAACTAATTAAAACCAAACTAATGAGAAAACATCAACAATAGAGTTTGATAAGAACGACCTAAAATGACAGAAACCATCTTTGAGAAAAATGTATTTGACTTTTTAGATTGGTCCATGTCCTTCTCACTAACATGGAGGAGACAGGATGCATGTTCTATACTGCAGCCAGCCACCAGGGGGCGATCATGATGCTTTGGCTTCACTTCTGGAGAGCAGTCATGTCTTCCATCTTTATTTACGCAAGCAGAATACTAGTACTAGTTCTACACTAGTTTGTCAGTACTGACAGTAGTATCCAAAGAGTTCAATGTGCCCATGCAGAAAAAAGTATTTAAAGACACATGAAGTTATGGTACAATGCATTATCTCAAATACTCCAGCAGATGGTGCTGTTAGTGAAATACTGTAGATTAAACTCACACATTGACGGAGAGCGGAAATCCTCGTGTCCTTCAACAGCACAGGAAACTCTGTCTGCAGGACGAAAAATATCTGAATAAGATGCTCCTTCCTCCGTCTTCTGTTGATTCTCGTACCAGACGTATTTCAGATGATCAGGAAGAGGACAACTGCTCTGACAACTGAGCTTTGCCCGGTTATAAGACCCATACTTCACTGATGTGCTCACCTGCACATGCAAATCTGTGTGTGAGAATAAGGAATTCATTTTAGTCCAAACTGACAACACACACACATGCATATAAAAGTGCACACACACACTCAAGTGAACCAAACAAGATGAATAAATGTTCAGATGTAAATGTTACCTGTGACAGACAGAGTGACTCCAGCTGAACCAGTTAAACTCCCAGTAGGTTGGTTTGTTGTGAACCTGAACTTGTACACAGCTGTGTCGCTCTCTCTCAGGTTAGAGATTCTCAGAGTGCACTTGTTGTTTCCACAGAGATTCTCCACACGACCTGAATACTCCGGATCAGTCCTTAGATCAACGTGAATCCCATTGCTCTCTTTAATGAACCAGAAAGTTTCCTGAACTGTAGTATCATGGTTATTAAATGTGGATGGGTATGTGTAGGTACAGGTAATGTCCACTGTTGATCCTCTGACGGCACAGATCTTAGTAGAAGTGTAACTCACATCCCAGCCATTCTCACACTGTACCACTGTAACACAGAGAATCAGATTCATAACCACACCAGAGAACACTTAGTTTACTTTTTACTTTGTGTAGAAAAGAAACACATTTCCATGAGCAGCATTCCATAGCATTTCAACTAATGACTCCACACACTGATGACAAGTCCTCATCGAGAGGAGAGGAACTCAGTCATGATGAGAATAATAATAACAATAAGAATAACATGTTTCAGACTCTGTAATATTTTAAGTTCTAGACGATATTAACTTCGAAACAAAGATAAAAAATAATACTGATGATAATTCCTTCATATATTTTCTTTCTGCATCACTTTACAGGTGGTGATCTGAAAATGAATGAATGGTTCATTTATATTTTTACTTTCTTTCTCAAACTCACTTCAGGTGAATCAGAAGTCTGAGTGTAAAATAGAGTGACAACATGAATGTGGAGGTACAGTACCTGTCACAGTGAGAAGAAGGACAACAAATCCACTGGCTGCTGCAGTTACACTCATAGTAGCTGCTGCTCTCGTCTGTGACTTCAAACAAGAAAAACGTCCACAGATAAATAATGTGCACAAGATGAAACTCAGTCACATCACAGACACGTCTACCTACAACACAGAAGAGTCTGAGAATAAAGACAGATTCTGTAAGAGAAAGATAAATTTTAACTGTTAAACACATTCACCTTCCTTCCTCTTTCCACTGAACTGCTTGCTGAGCTCGACAGATGGTGTCAGATTAAACCTAAAACAAAGAGCTAACTTATGGTTTGTATAAACTGTGAATTTCTTCATTTAACAGTGTTATAAATTACTTTAGTGTCTGTTCGTACCAAACCTGAATCATCCTCAACTGAAGCTGTAAACAGCATTGAACAGGCCTGCCCCCCCTCTCGATCCAGCAGCTGCTTGGTGCTGGGATGATGGAGTTTAATGGGTTTTTAGTTCTGCTGCAACTAATAACAGCTACTGGACATACAAACTACTCTGACTAACTATTCTCTTTCCTTTATTTTGGTGAAAGCTGAGATAATATCCTGTTTCCTGTATTTAGTACTTTAAATATTCAATATATAACTTCAGCCACCAAAAGGACAAAACAGACGACTGGTTAAACGTGTGTTGTTCCTTCATCGTACGTCGTGTGAAGTTATAACTGGGACGGACAAAGTCATGAGTGAGGAGAATAAGATGCAATTCAACAAAATATACAACACAGTTCAATTTGTTTATAGACATTTTAATAAAGAATTCAGAAAATTATATCTTTCAGACAATCTGTTTAGATGTATTGTTTTTTTTTTGTAATATTTGAATTATACTTGTTAAATTTCCCGTTTAACAAAATTTGAAATCTGATGGAAATTGAGGGTGTTGTCATGTTGCTGTCAGACCATCTGAGAAAAGGCAATTTACTGGATATACTCAGATGTGATAACAAATAAAATACAAGAAAACCCCCAAAAAATCTTCAAAACCAAAAAGTCCCAAAAGTGCTATTTCACGTTCCTCTTTCATGCTTGTCACGAAGGAAAGTAAAACAGGAACTATACAAATGAGAATGTGTGTTAGAAATCCTGTCATGGCAGGAAGCTGTGGACGTCGTTCTGTCCAACTAATGAAACCTGCATCTCTGTGAGTTAATGATCTTTCTGTATGCAAACGCCACAGTGCAAAAGGCACTGGGTTGATAGGAAGTGGCAAAACCCCATTAGCTCCATGACAGAGTCTGCCACGAGTAATATGCTCTCTTCCGCTCTCTCTCTCTCTTGCTCTCTCTCTCTGTCTCTCCTCTCCGCCTCGCTCTGTACTCTCCGTTTCCTGTCGTCAGTCTCTAACTCCTGTTCCTCTCCTTCATCTCTTTCTGGTTGTCTTCTCCGTCTTCCTTTGGTCCATCTCCCGTTCTCTGATTGTCTTGAACATCTCTTCAACTGTTTTCTCTTTTTTGTTTTCTACATGTCTCAATCTTTTCTCCTTTGTTCTTTCTCCTCTAACCGACTGTGCTTCCTGTCTTTGAAATCTATTTTCCTCTTTACCCCTATTCTAATAAAATGTTAATTTCTGTGGATTACAGTTGCACCAATTACATGACTGACTTGACTATTGACCATTTTCTAAGCCAAACACTCCCTTAGCTACTTTTAAACTTTCAAACTTTCCATGCACGGCACGTACGCAGGTTACGCAATAACTTTTGTATCTTTTCATCTTCAGAATTAAAACGTGTTAGCAGTTAGCTATTGCAAGCTAATGCTAATATTACCTCGCTGTATCCGAATTCACGGGGATAATGAATAGTTCCCTCACAAAAGTCTTAAATATGCATAAAAGATCAGCTGAAGGTCCAGCTCTTCAAAAGTGAAGCCAAAGCATGTTGATCGCCCCCTGGTGGCTGGCTCCGGTACAGGTCATTAAGTCGCCTCCTCCATGTGAGTGGATGGGTTTTTCTCAAAGATGGTTTCAGTCCCTTGAGGTCGTTCTGATCGCAGTGATGTACATTCAAGTGTTCATGTTTCTGATTTTACAGCTGAGACTGACTCTCGATTGGTTGAGCAGAATCTCAAATGGCGTCTTCATGGCAAGATGGCCGTCGTTCTTATCAAGGACATCTTGGCTTAATTTCTAGACAGTGGGAGGAAGTGGAATCATCCACGTTTATTTACAATCTGTGATCCGCTCGGTTTGAAAGTCTGGATCCTCACTCATCCGTGAAATACATGGAAATAAAAGCATGAAGTCGTGGCCACAGTTCTCAGCCCTTATACTTGAACACTTTTGTTTTAGGATGTCGTTTGTTTCAACGTTATCTAACTGCAAATTTTGTTTGTTTCAACGTTATCTAACTGTTTTGAATTTTGCTTGCATTTTCAAACGCGACTTCAGCTTTAGTTGAAAGAGTTGAAACCATGTGGCGCTCCTGCTGTTCCCCCACTGTTTATGTGTTTGTTTTGTCCTAGACTGAATTGTGTTGTGCGACGTTTTGTTCTGCTTGTTCATGCATGAGTCAGGAGACACAATGTGTTTTAATGGCAGCAGGTTTTTGCTGCAAAATGCCACCGGCTGCATGAATATAAATAATCAGAGAGAGAGAGAGAGACTGGGGAGGTGAGTCATCAGGTCATTCAAAGAAGGAGAATGTTGTATCAATAGAATATCATTTTCTTTGTAAGAGGATGATTATCAGTATTAGTGATTAGGAGCTGATCAGTTAACCCCCTTAATTTAATCTACAGAGGATCAAACTCACCTGAGCAACTCAACACTGGCGCCAATGCTCACACCTGGAGGAAAAGTGGTGAATTTGCGCCACCTACTGGATCAACACACAACCACCACAAGGTGCAGACTTGACTTGTGTTTCCACTTCTGTACTTTTTACATCTACAACACAGTACACACAATACTCAATTGCACACACTTCCTTGTTGTTATTCAACACGTCTATTTAAGTTCCATTATCCTCTAGTATTCTTTTTGTATATTGAGCCTTTTTACTTAGTTCAAAATGTCCTATTTCATTCCCTTTTGCATATTATGATATATTAAAGTTGAAGTACCTTTGTTTAGTGTAAAATACATGCAGGACTTTTACACTTTCAGTATGTTATATGTATTGATACTGACGTCCCTGGTAGTTAAGAGATGTCAGGGTTTCAGCTTAGCAAAGGAATATATTCCTATATATCTATATCTATATCTATATATATTATTATATTTTGTGTTTTTGTTTTTTACTTTAATGTTTCTTCAAATAAAGTTTCAACAAAATCATTGAAAATGCACATTTTGAGTAATACAGGGTAAATGACATGGTACAGACATGGATACATGCAGAAAGTAAGTACATGACTAATGTGTAAAGTTATATAGGTAGTTATATAATTTCTTATTTGCAGATTGTTTCCTTTCTATTGAAGCAAACGTGTTGAACTGTGGCTGCACTGAAACACACAGAAACATTAAACCAAACCAGATCCTCCTCATTCCACGAAGCTTCAGCTTCAGGTGACTTTATTCACCTGTGTTGGTTTGACAGCATAATCCTGAAACGTGAGCATGAATCCATCTTTGTCCCGGTGACAGATTTCAACATGTTTCCACTTCATCGCTGTTCTCCTGCAGCTGTTTGGATTCTCACATCTCTTCTTGCACAGATGATTAAACGACGTCAAAGGATGCGCGCACAGCGACCTCACTTTGAATTTTGCGGAAAAGCATGTTTGAACAACCTCTGACATTTCACTTCCTCATCTGTGGACTTTTTCTTTTCACACACGCACACACACAACACACCATACTCTCCAACCCCCAAAACACACACAGAAACACACACATACACTCAGCCGGTCCTGCTGCGGGACTGTGGCGCTGGTTCTGGCTCCAGATTGCGCGCACCACGTCGCATGAGCCGAGCCGCGCCCGGAGGAACCGTCCGAACCGGACTGTGGGTCGAAGAGGAGGAGGACGAGGAGGGAAGTGGTTTCAAACTTTATCTGGAGGCCTTGATTCGGATGCTGTCGAGCCGGAGCTGACTCCCTGGAGCGCGCTGCGCCAACCTGTGCGTACTTGCCCGCAGCCAGGAGAGGGGGAGTGGAGTTTGAGGAGGAGGCACACCTTTACCTTTCATGGTTCTCCCCCACCCCCTCTCTCGCTCTCTCTCTCTCTCTCACTCTCCCTCCCTCCTCCGTCTCTCTCCCTCTCCCTGGAAGCGGAGGAATAATCGATCTGACATGTCGGCCATCGACAGAGCCACCCGCGCGCTGCGGGAGATCCTGCACAACCCTGGAAATGACGTCTGCGCGGACTGTGGCGCGCCAGGTAGGAGCATTAAGACATGTGTTTTACCAGCTGTAGCATGTGAAGGAGCTGAGGCGAGAGGTGTGGGAGGTGCCATGTTGCTAAAGCAGATGTGATAAACCATGTCCATACGCTTCTTTACCTCGCAGCAGTTCCAGCTCCACGTATTTGAATGGTTTTGGAGCGTAAAAGTGTCCGGGCCCTGCTTTGCGCGCTGTTTTGTGGTTGTGGAGGTGAAATGTGGGACAAGGTGAGCAGTCGGAGGGAGGAGTCTAAGGGGAACAGCTCCAGCTCTTTGCTGTGAGATGTTGAAGCTGCCGCAGAAGAAGCTCCTCAGCGGGTTCCAACATGTCCGAGCTGCACACACCCTCAGCTGCGAGGCCTGGACGCTGCTCCCCCCCCTCCGAGCAGCTCAGAGTCCAGGACACGAGCTGAGGGAAGAGCCTGAGTCTGTCAGCTGGAGAACTCCTACTGGAATTATAACTTATATAAATACCATCAAAATGCAATAACAAGTAAAGCACAGAATGGAAAGTTCCACCACTTATTAGAAACTTACAGTAACTTGTTTCCCTTTGATGTAACTATTGTTTAAACAGAAGCCTAATGATCAAATCATATACACTTCATTAGAGGTTCAATAACAACCACTGGTCATATACGGTATGTTTTATTTTGTAATGTTTATACGATTGTGCAACTACAACTTGTTTTCCTCAAAATCCATGAATTTGAAAAACAAATCCTTGGATCTGACCCCTGATCCGGATCCGCTTCAACATTTAAAAAGTTTCTTTCTTGGCCTGTGGCTCATCCTTCCTTTCAGGAAACCTGTTTCTATGGTTCATGCACAATCCGGTGAAAAACACAAACCAACAAAGAAACAAACACACAAATGGACACTGATTGAAAATAACCTCCCCGGTGAAGGTGATAAGTGGAATCCTAGAAGTTGGTCATGTTTGATTAACTTGTACTCGGCTTATTACGAAGAACTCATTTTAGTTTGCCTTCTCGCCCGCCTCTTAAGAGGTTATAACAAAATCTAAATAAATCATTTTAAAATCACAGTTCAGAGTTTTCAATCCAAACTCTGAACTGTGACAAAAGTTTGGTTTTCTGAAGCCAGGACGTCACTCGACACGTTTCAAAGACTGAAATACGAGTTAGTCTTCATTCAGAAGTGACTCAGACACTCACTGGACACCTGAGTCCACACAGACTTTCAGGGGTTAACTCTTATGTCCCCTGGTATTTGACCAGTGCAGTCAGTCTTGTCCACTTCTTGCTCTCCCCTGTTGAAATACTTTGTGTTTCTTTCCACTGGCCGTAGAGTATCTCGCTCTAAATGCAGTTATAAGCTCATTTGACCCTGTCCTCTGTCATCGGCCTTTTAAATCCGTCTGTGATTTTCATATCGTATTTATTAGTACTTACAGTTTGGTGCAGTTAGAGGAATGTCTTGTCTTGGACACTTTGCAAGTCGGTCCTGCAGTGTTATCCAAATAAAAGCAAGCTGCTCAGACTCTATTTTTATTAAAAACAGTTAGAAAATGTGTTTCTGCATTAAATATTCACACTTATGTTTCACAGAGGAGTCATTATTCAACCATATTTTATAATGATCCTGCAGCAAAAGCTGTTTCACACCAACAAAAAGCAGCCTGTGCCATTTTCTCCTGCTCAGAACCTCTGTCTCAGGTTTTGACTCCCTGCTGACCGAGGAGTGCTCTGTTGGTTTTGGCTTCAAGGGGCAGTGGAGCCGCTCGTGCACGGCCTCATACGGTGAACTGCATTTATTGCACTGCAGTCAGATCAGGAATTCAAAGGATCCAGGCCCCGGGGCGTCGGTTCTCTGCAGTTGAGCAATGCATCAGATATAATAACCTTTTAAAGACAGGCCCCGCCTTCATCTGTTAAATAATGATTACTCTCGAGTATGTTCCGTGCACGTTTCAGCTTTTTAGTGCATGTGTGAACTCACTTTAGTCCGTGTCACAGTTTTTGTTCGATACCCACGTCCTCTCCCTCCAAACCCACGGTATGCAAAACCTTATCCACGTGTTCTCTCCATCCTCCTCCCTTCAGATCCTGACTGGGGCTCCTGCTCCCTGGGTGTGTTCATCTGCCTGGCCTGCTCCGGGATCCACCGCAACATCCCCGACATCAGCAAAGTCAAGTCCCTGAGCCTGTCGCACTGGGAGGACCAGGAGATGCAGGTGAGGCCCAGTACATTTCAGTTTGAACCAAGTCTCATCGGTTACACTTCACTGGTTTTTAAAGGCTTGTGATGAATATCTATAAACTTTGACGATGATCAGTTTGTTTCGATAACGACCAGCGGAATTATTGAATCTCTTTAGAGGAACTTGTGACATGAGACAAAAGTTACAGAACTCTTACCGTCAAATTACAGAGACAAACTTTAGTTATACTATAGAGGTTTAAAAACACATACAAATACAATTCCAACTTTAATTTCATGGTTAATATTGAAATTAATTTACTGCATTTGATGAAATTTGTACTTCATTTCAACAAACTGTGATATAATAGTAACAGTAAAATGACACGATCTTCTCCCAAATGTTTCCTGATTTTCGAGGACACTTTTCTGTGGGTTTAAAATACAGGTCTGATGCGACTTTATTTTGAAGTGCTGTCAGCGTGACTCCGCTACACAGTGATTTTCATTCTCTGTCTCATAACAGCTTGAATAGAATAACAGAAGAACACGAAGCAGTAAATGATCCTTATCTATCACAGTCAAGTCTCAGGCAGTCGTCCTCTTCTCTCAGACAAACAAATACTAGTACTTCAGTTTTTGGGGTGTTCTTAAATTACCCTTTTTCTTTTCTCTTACTTTAAATCACAGAAGCCTGATCTTCTGATTTACAACCTACATTACAGTATTTTAAGTTTTCCCTTTTCCCCTTCGAAGCCTCTGTGGTGAAATAAATCATCAGTTATCTCAGATGTTAGATAAACACATTCCTGCCCAGTGGGTTTCCCAGTGTTCCTGCAGCTGGGAGCGTGATTCCCAGAAATGAAATCATTAAAAAAAATGATATCGTTACCGTTCATATCTTTATCCGGAGATACTTGTTCCATTCATCATTCCAACTCCCTGATTTATATGTTTGTTGTGTAACGTTGATGAGGATTTTTGTGTGTGTGTGTGTGTGTGTGTGTTCAGTTCATGGCTGAGAACGGCAATGAGCTGATGAAGAGTAAATACGAGGCTGCTGTTCCTGTCTACTACTATAAACCAACGCACAAAGACTGTCAGTGAGTAAACAACACACACAGACACACACACAGATCAAAATCATACATGCTGTATAAAAAATATCCTTTTTATACATGTTTGTATCATATATTTAAAAGTGTGTAGCACTAGAAGTTGTGTCTGTGTCCCTTGAGGTATGTTGGCTTCCTCTGTGTGCAGCAGCATGAAGTGGAGACACAGCGTCCATCTTTATTTACCGTTCCGAAGCAGTTTGTGTTTCAGAGAGACAAAGTTATTGTCTGGTGTCTCACCTGCAGACACACTATGACTGCCTCATTGTCAGCGTGTGTCTAGCAGACACAGTGAGGGATTGTGTTACTGTCGCTTCGGCCGGCCGCCACCCGACAGGAACCACGACTCTGTGACGGAAACACGTTTCAGGAAAGAGATGAACCGTCTCAGGTGACACGAGAATATACAAAATAAAATACCACTGCTGACGTTTACCCGCTGACTGACAAGGTCTGATCCTGGGGAAGTTACAGAGAGCAGACTTCACTTTTAATTTAAGCATCCGGTACAACCCCCCCCTCCTCACCCCTCCCCTCAACCCCCTCGACAAAGCTTCTCGCCCAAAGCCCACGAATGCTCACTGACAGAAAACTGCTCGAAGTCGACTTGTCCAGGATTCACTCTCTAACTGCCATAGCTGTGGAAGTTAGTCTGACAGCTTGGATCTACATATGCCCTTCACTCAACCACACAGACACACACACACACACACACACACACACACACACTCACACAAAGACACACACACACTCACACAAAGACACACACCACGCATCGATCTGTCTTTGATCCTCCTCCGAGGAGACACTGAGGCCTGATCTCTTCTCTCTTCTGACTTCGGTGAATAAAGAATGATGACTCGGCTGGATTCAAATTGATCCTTCAGTGTCTTTAAAGTTCAGAGAGAATAAAAGTGCAACGTCAAATAAGAGCAGAGTCAATATATATATATTTAGCAAGATTTGATATTATACAGTCCAACCATGAACTTCATTATAAACCTTATTAAACTTTATTGTTAATAACTATACAAAAAATACAACATACTATAGAGAACTTGAATTTAATTTAAATTTTTAATGCAAATCCACACATTTCATTGTTTATTCTGTAGAACTAAAGTTATCAACTCTTAAACACTTAAACTGGGCTTTAGTTTTCCACAGCCTCTTTTCTTTCCGTCTTCATTTCCCCCGAGTTTTCAAATCAGCTCAGAAACTGAAAGACTCATATTTACCTGACGATATCATCAGCCAACTGCAAATTAAGATAAGATAAGACTTTATTAATCCTGAAGGACATTCTTGTGCCAGCCTGCTCCAGATTACATCCAATCTAATGGAGCTCAGAACATGAAACAATAGAATGTTACTT
Organism: Platichthys stellatus; assembly: GCA_016801935.1. Lineage (NCBI taxonomy): Eukaryota > Metazoa > Chordata > Actinopteri > Pleuronectiformes > Pleuronectidae > Platichthys > Platichthys stellatus. The sequence continues at coordinate 24,428,321 of CM028858.1, forward strand.
CTAAAAGTTAGTTCCATTTCCTACTTGGGTCTGAATATGCTTTACTGCATCATTGACGTGTGTTATTGTTTGTTCCGCTCAGTTTGTGTTACAAGCAGCTCTGCTTTTTGTCCTTTGTGTGTGCGTGTGTGTTTGTGTGTGTGTGTGTGTGTGTGTGTGTGTGTGTGTGTGTGTGTGTCCAGGGTGTTGCGGGAGCAGTGGATAAGAGCAAAGTACGAGAGGAAAGAGTTTTGCGATCCGGGAAAGAGTTTCATTTATGAGGAAGGTAAGTGTGTGTTTGTGTTTGTGTTTGTTTGTGTTTGTGTGTGCATGAGTGTGTGTGTACATACATAAAACACACTCTTGTTAATAAATGGCCTTTTGTCGTTCTCCTGCAGGAACTAAAGACGGCCTGTTGATGAAGAGGGGGCGGGACAACGGGCAGTTCTTCAGCAGGCGATTCGTCCTGTCAGAGCGGGAGGGGACTCTGAAGTACTTAACTAAATATGACGTAAGCAGCAGCACACACACACACACACACACACAAACACACACACACACACACACACACACACACACACACACACAAACACACATCCAACCACATCACCGACACCTTAATTAAAAGACACTTTAAAGACATGAAATAAACTGCAGACAACACCCACACATTATTTGCTGCAGTATTTCTACACACATCTGATTTACATCCCCACACGTATACAAAACCACTTGTAAATGCTGCGTGCGAGCATCTCCGTGCAGCCGAGCATTTTGTTCTCCACGGTGAAGAGTGAGGAGGGAACAAGTTATTTAAAGACAGGATAATTAATGTTTATTCTGCGAACAAGATATCTCCAGAACACCTTGAGGGAATTTCTCTAAACACTTCTTAACGGCGGCTCACAAACACTCTCACCGGGAGAGTCGAGGTGAAACGTATCAAATCTAATCGGCTGTGAGATATCTCTTAAAAACAATCTGTGGGGGAGTCAGAGGATCCAAACTCAGGTTCTGGCCTCAGAGGCTGATTTAAATTTAGTCAGGACGGATTCAAGCCCAGGAATCTACTCACAGCTTCAGTGTGTGTTTCAGACATGATGGTTATCGCTGATGCTGATGTGTAGATAACAGTAATCGATCTTATTTCATGGTTCACGTCTTCAAAGAGCAGCAGACACGTCCCCGGGCCTTGATCCCAAACTCACACCTTCACTTCATAAGAGGACTTTTATTCTGAAGCCCAAAACTTCACAGAAAAAAGTTTATTTTCTCTTTATTCAACTTTAATTTCCCTACGAACCGTTGTTAAAAACATGGTGTTCCACTAAAACACACACAACAACCTCCTCTTCCTCCTCTTCCTCCTCTTCCTCCTCCTCCTCTTCCTCCTCCTCCTCTTCCTCCTCCCTCCCTTCACGCAGGCTAAGGAGCCCAAAGCCGTGATCAAGGTGGACAGCATCAACGCCATCTTCCAGCCAGAGAAGATCGGAAACCCCCACGGCCTCCAGATCACGTACCTGAAAGACTACAGCACCCGCAACATGTTCATCTACCACGAAAACGGCAAGGTCTGTCTGGGATCCCCTGTGTGTGTGTGTGTTAAATTTAGTCAGGACGGATTCAAGCCCAGGAATCCGCTCACAGCTTCAGTGTGTGTTTCAGACATGATGGTTATCTCTGATGCTGATGTGTAGATAACAGTAATCGATCTTATTTCATGGTTCACGTCTTCAAAGAGCAGCAGACACGTCCCCGGGCCTTGATCCCAAACTCACACCTTCACTTCATAAGAGGACTTTTATTCTGAAGCCCAAAACTTCACAGAAAAAAGTTTATTTTCTCTTTATTCAACTTTAATTTCCCTACGAACCGTTGTTAAAAACATGGTGTTCCACTAAAACACACACAACAACCTCCTCTTCCTCCTCTTCCTCCTCTTCCTCCTCTTCCTCCTCCTCCTCTTCCTCCTCCTCCTCTTCCTCCTCCCTCCCTTCACGCAGGCTAAGGAGCCCAAAGCCGTGATCAAGGTGGACAGCATCAACGCCATCTTCCAGCCAGAGAAGATCGGAAACCCCCACGGCCTCCAGATCACGTACCTGAAAGACTACAGCACCCGCAACATGTTCATCTACCACGAAAACGGCAAGGTCTGTCTGGGATCCCCTTTGAGTGTGTGTCTGTGTGTGTGTGTGTGTGTGTGATATTCTGTAAATCAATACCTTTGCAATGGGATGTGATATTTGTCGCCTGTCACGTGGAGGAACAGACGTGTTGGAGTTACGTTGATGTGGGCGACTCTCTGAACATTTAAAAACCATCAGCTGTGATTCCACTGGCCGATGAGATTCATTAACTTGTGACTAACTAGCTGCACAATCCATCGTTCATTCACACACATTGAAAATGAATGGAGGAGCTCAGGTTCTGTCATCAGGATGTTTATGTTCAGCTCCGACAGCTGATGCTCGGTAGCTAAATGTGAAATTGCAACATGATATGGTGGAAGTAGTTTTAGTGGTGAAATCTATATATTAAACAATATTTTAGCATGAAAACAAACACATCTTAAGATATTATAGATATAAGATAAGATAAAGCCAATCTGTTCCCTAAATATGTGATAATATTTAAAAAGGAGTAACCCCGCCTCTCTTCATCAGGAGATCGTTGACTGGTACAATACGATCCGTGCAGTTCAGCTTCACTACCTGAAGGTGGCCTTTCCTGGGGCGACAGACGCTGAGGTGAGGAGACACACACACACACACACATACACACACACACAATCACACCCCTACTGCTGATGATCACTGATATTTAATTGATATACCTGAATCGAAGTTTTTCTAGAGTCGTTCTTGATCCTTTTGTTTTATTTTGTTGCTTTCAGCTTGTTCCCAAACTCACCCGCAACTTCCTGAAGGAGGGATACATGGAGAAAACAGGACCCAGGGCAAGTTACACCTACACAGACACACAAAGACTGACACACACACACCTCTGCATCTCTGTAGCTGCTCTCAGACATGCACTGAACTCAGCAGCGCCCCCTGCACCCACACACGTTAATTCATTCTGTTCATTTCATTCATTCAAACTCTATCCTCAGCTCTCTGTCTGTGATTCCATCTCCTGCTCATGTCTCACTCTCTTCACTGGAAGCTGAGCTGAGAGGGAAACTCTCCCAGCTGTCACTCTGCTGCCTGACGCGTTGAGTGACAGCTGAGACGTGTCCATTCTGTCCATACGTCCAATCTGCCGTTCTGTCAGCGGATCCTTCTTCTTCCTGAGGATCCACTTAATCCTCAGGTGTCAAACCCACAAATCCGCTCGAGCAAAACACAGACGTGTGTCGGGATTAAGGAAACGGACAAAGAGGCGTTTGTACAATATGTAAATATTCAGTCAGCCACCGGTGACACTTTTAAATTAGCTCATGCAAACCCATGCGACTGCTTTCTCACAGAAAGCTCAGACACGAGGAAACCTGATCCTCACAGCTCAACAGGTTCTGCACAGAGACGAGTAGTGAACCCTCGTCTGTCAGGTTGAGATGGAAGAGACTCGCCCTGTCATTTGTTTCCTACACATGTAGGAGACAGAGCTGAGGAGGAAGTCACGTCACTGGTGTAAGAACAATGGTTTCACAGCTGCTGCACTGGTGTTAAAACTGAGGCTTTCAGCATCTCTCCGCTTTTCAATTATATTTTTTATATCTTTAAACACTAATATCAGGTAAATGTACTTTAAGTGACAGAATATTATACTAATTATTAAAAACGAGGGAAGTATTCTGGACTAAATGGTTGAATTGGGCTTCAAAGAAAATCAGGACCCGTCAAGAAGAATATTATCATATTTTGTATTACATAAACTTACATATATAATTTAAAAAATAAACCATTAACCACCTGCTCTTAAAAATTATTTCCAACCTTGTCGCTATTGTAGTATTTCTCCTTGACATCACAAATACACAATGTTTTTCTTAAAACACAGTTGATATTATTTGATTTGTGGTTTGTACAGTTATTGTTGTTTCACAGTCTCGTAGCTCGTGTCAAACTTTGGTTTATTACTATATTATGATTTATGATTCTGGTTAATCAAAAACTCTATTCAGATAATAAATGGACATTTTATGGTTGTGCAACAACACACAAAAACCAATACAACACACAACAAGAAATACAAACTGACAAAGCATCTTTTCTCCTTTAAAATGTGAGTTTAAAATATATATAATCTGTGTTTCAGATTATTAAGGTTAATTTCAAGACATGATTATAAACTGAAAGTAATTGATGAAGTGTTGACACCAGACAGAGTGTGAGTCACAGACAGACGTCGCCTTTGGTTCAATGCTGCTTTGTGTCTTTACACAGTTTTTACACTCTCTCTCGCTCTCTCTCTCACTCTCTCTCTCTCCCTCTCTCCCTCTCTCTCTCTGTCTGTCTGTCTCTGTGTCTCTCGCCCTATGTTTGACTGTGTCCCCCTCTCTGTTTGTCTCTTTAGCAAACAGAAGGTTTCAAGAAGCGCTGGTTCACCCTGGACCACAGACGGCTAATGTACTTCAAAGATCCACTGGTATAACACACACACACACACACACACACACACACACACACACACACACACACAGACACACACACCATGGGACGGACTTACAGGGAGTTATCCATCAAGCAAATGAGATGAAGTAGATGATTTGGGGATATCAAGCCATGACTCAGTGAGGAGAGGACGATATAAAGTCATATCCCTCCCAGTGTCACATTATTAAACTTGTGGCCCTGTCCCAGTTTGGAGAATTTCAGAGTAAAGTGAAAACCTGACCTTCAAAAAGCGGGATGTGATCATCTTGTCAGTTTTACTTCATAATATAATACGTAATTTTTGGGCACAACATTATAATAATAATCAGCATTGAGAGAGAAACTTGATTAAATCGATTAAATTACGACTTTATTCTCGTAATATTCCGACTATTTCTTGTAAAATTTTGCCTTTAGACTTCATTGCTGGACTTCTTTCTTGTAAAAATTATTTTTCAACAGTGACTAATTATAGTGTTTTCATTGGCTGTGAATTTGATTCACGTAAATCATTCCCCGACCTGGTTTGGGAACCAGCCTCTGTTTCTGCTTTCAGCTGTATGATCCGATATCAGAGTTTGAGACGTTGTGAAAGTGAGACTGTGAGTCAGTGGGAGATTAGTGGTTTTTATTACACTGAGACTTTGCCAGGAGCCTGAAGAAGAGTGTGTGTGGGGGGGGGTGTCTGCACATCAGATAACAAAGGCAGATTAGCTGCTGACGTAAAAAAGGAGCAATCATTATCTGTGCCAAAGGAAAAGTCTGAATAAACCCCAGAGAGGGTTCCACAAGAAAGAGTAGTGAGTGAAAAGAAAAGGGAAGTGAAGTCTGATAACACGAGGAGGATAATCATGATAATAATGAAAACAGATGATTCACCATTCTACTCTCTATTAAAGTTATTAAATGACATACTGCAGCAGATCTAGTGAACAGTGGTTGGGCTGCAGGAAACAATCTCAAGCTTATTTTATTTCACATTAGTTTTTGGCTTCACTTTCACAATCAGGGGACTCACTGGACCCCCTAGTGGCCATGTAGCTCAAATGCATGTGGTGTGGTTGTTCCCGTGAGTAATTTGGACTGTGGCCGTATCCTTCTTTGTCTGCCACAGTTTCACAATACACGAGGAGGATAATCATGATAATAATGAAAACAGATGATTCACCATTCTACTCTCTATTAAAGTTATTAAATGACATACTGCAGCAGATCTAGTGAACAGTGGTTGGGCTGCAGGAAACAATCTCAAGCTTATTTTATTTCACATTAGTTTTTGGCTTCACTTTCACAATCAGGGGACTCACTGAACCCCCTAGTGGCCATGTAGCTCAAATGCATGTGGTTTAATTGTTCCCATGAGTAATTTGGACTTTGGCCGTATCCTTCTTTGTCTGCCACAGTTTCACAATGAACCAAACTCTTTTTCCACTCTCACAGTGACACATGAGATCTGCACTTTGTGTTCGGCAGCGTTGCTTGTTTTGCAGAATTGTGTTGTGTTGCTTTTCGAGCTGCTCTCACACACTCACCTTTGCTGCTTTGCTCAAGGACGCCTTTGCCAAAGGCGAGGTCTTCCTGGGACACAGGGACCACGGTTACAACGTGTCCACCGGCTTGCCCGCTGGCACCCACTGCAACGGCGCCTGGCAGCACGGCATCACCATCCAGACGCCCGACCGCTACTTCCTGTTCACCTGCGAGATGGAGAGCGACCAGCTGGAGTGGGTGAAGCACTTCAACAGCGTCATGAGCCTGCCCATGTCGCCCCAGGAGTACACAAGTGAGAACTCAGAGGTTTTTTTTTAGTGGTTATTAAATATTAATCAACAATTAGCAGCTGATTAAATTTGTGTTAACATTTGTTTATGATGCAACCCCCCCCCCCCACCTGCATTGTGTCTTTATGGATTTTACATGTTCACTGAGAACAATCCAGTTCTGGCCACCGAGCAGTTTCAGGGAGGAAGCTGTGGGGGAACTTCCTCTGTGACATTTGACAGAGGATGTTTTAAAGAAGTTTTCCTACAATACTTATTTTACAAAATATACATGAATACATATTCATATTGTTTACGCTGCAAATTCTACCACTACAACATGTAGTTAACGTCTTCACATACGACGGCTCAGCTTCAATGTAAAGATATAAATCTCTTCAATCAAAGCACGAGGTTACAAACCAGAAAAGGGATTAATATCCACAACACCTCATCAAGATCAACATCAAAGTGAATCAGATCTCCGGCTCTTTTCTTTGTGTAACGTTGGACTGTGTGTGTTTTTTCAGTGGAGGCCATGTTCAAGCACAGGCCCTGAGGGAGCCGAGGCCTGCTGGACGTCTCCTCTCTGTCCTTCACCGATCTGACTCTGGACCCACATCAGCTCTGGCTCCCTCTGTAGTTTGGGGGGGGAACTTGAGTGTCATCACCTGCATGGTCACTTTTGGAGGTTGTTGCTGGTAATATGAGGTTAAGGATTCAAATAAGGACCAAGGGCAGCATTCATTTGGTGGAATTAGGAAATATAAAGAAATATTAATAATGATAATAATTTTAATTAGTTGTAAACAATCACTTTCCAGTCAGGGCGGAAGATACACAAATATCATCTTGGAGTTTATGCTTCTGACGTTTGGATTATTAGATGTCACTCATGCAACCAACTATGTGAACTATGTGGATTTAATTTGTATCATGTTAAATATATTTTAGTTTTTAGATTTAAGAAAAAGTTGTAGTTAAGGTAGAAGAGCCTTGATGGTTTTTATACAGATCATCTTATCATCCTATACTGCAGCCAGACACCAGGGCGCAATCATCTTGATCGCCCCCTGGTGGCTGGCTGCAGTATAGGACATAAACCCCACCTCCTCCGTGTTAGCAGATGGGACATGGGCAAAACTAAAAAGTCAAAGTACATATGTACTATGTTACATGTGATATATAAAGATAGTTTCTGCCATCTTCAGCCCCCCCTCCCCCTGCGGCCTCATCCCCTGACCTCTGGTTAGTGGTCGACCCGCTGTGACCCTCTGCCACTGCTCTTGTGCTCATTGGCAGTGTTTGAACCCGGGATATTTGGGCTTCATTTCTAGACCCTGGGAGGAGGTGGAGATGTGTCCTCCATCTTTATTTACAGTCTTTGATTTAATAAGTTACACAGAGTCTAACTGAGTCTGTGGTGGATTCAGATTTTTCTTTTTTATTTCTCTTTTTTAAATAAACATTTAACACAAACACTGTTTCAGTACATAAAGTCAAAACTGGTTTGTTATTATCCAAACTGGAACATATGTTTTTGTGTTTTTCATCTTGATTCTGATTTATTTAACCTGTTAAAGACACATCACCTTTAATCAGATGTGTGGGATAAGCCAATAGATGGTGTTACAGCGCCTCCATGTGGCAGACTATGAAAACAAACTAGTTAGTTATTTTACTTTGTTTTTATAGATATCAAACTACCAGTTGTCACGTCTTGTTGGTTTTGTTCTTATTTGTAACTCACATTTTGTGATTTGGTGCCACGTTACTTTAAAGGCATTTCTGTGCTTGGCCACATCACACATGAAATTATTGAGCATGAATAAAAAAAGAATTTTACATTCAGTGATTCATTTATTTTAATTTTGAGAGTTAAGAAACACTCTTCCTCCTTATCATCCTCTTCAAATAAAAATCACAGAGATAAAAACTTTCCTCTGCACTGTAACCATGTGCCGCCAACTGGGAATTAATGTATTATACAACAAAGTATACAGACAAATATTGAACTTTTCAGTCGAAACTTGGATTCTGAAATATCTCTTAATTGGTTCTCACAAAGCTGAGTTATTGATATTGTTGTTTACAAGTTCTGAAGATAGTTTTAACTTTTAAAATGAACTGAAAATACATTAAACTGATTTTCTTTACACGATTTAATGCTGAATGTTGTTTTTTAAGGCATTACTATGCTTGCCCATGCATGACTGACATCAAACATTTAATCAAAGATCACAAAAGAATACAAATATTTTATTTTATTAATTAATTTCTGTAAGTTTCTGTTAATTTCACAGGAGTAAATTATTTTTTCATATATTGCTTACATCACCCTTCAAATAAAAGACTGAAG
>CM028858.1:24437317-24463720 GCA_016801935.1 Platichthys stellatus
AATTCATGCATTTAAAAACTACTTTAATACAAGTAAAATTCTTCAGAAACTTAGATGCATATACATAGTTCACAAAGAGAGTTGATTTATTAGTTGGGTTAGCAAGCTGAATAAATTCCGCTTTAAAATAAATATCCCAAAGTGGTTGTGCACCTGTGTGTGTACTTGTGTGTGTTCTCGTGTGTGTTCTCGTGTTTGTACTCGTGTGTGTACTCGTTTGTGTTCTCGTGTGTGTACTCCTGTGTGTACTCTTGGACAGTTGCTTCAGTCAATGATGTCGTCGGGGGTCTAAAACTACACCTTGGTGCTCAGAGACGCTGGGATGAGGCCCGAGAGGAATACCTCATAAATCTATAGAGCCGTGCTAGTTCTTCACCCGGGTGAGAAAGAGGTAGGACAGAGGAGAGAAGAGAAGAGGAGGCAGCGTGGACAGCGACCAGAAAACTCAAAGACCACAGAAGAAGCTGAGTGGCAGCGGGAGAAGCTGAGGTTGGTCTGTGGATCCGCTGACGTGCAGACGAGCTGCAGCGAAGCATCGTGGATGATTCCAGCGAGGACAGAGGACGACATGGAGTTTGATCATCGCAGCTGTTGATTCGCTCAAACTCTGTCCCACGAAGACAAGAGGTTAAAGAAATATTTGCCATTTGCTGAAGACACCACGCTGAGGGTGTTTTTACCCGTGGTGTTAAAATGGACGAATGTTTCATCCCACAGTGAGACACTCTCTGGAGACGTCTGTAGCAGAAGTCCTTTCAAACACCGGGGGAGCTCATCATGAGAGAACAGTTTGTCCAGTTGAAAGTCAGAGTCCGGACTCCGGTCGCCCCCCCCCGCCGCTAACAAATGACCCTTTTCAGATCTGCTGCAGCCCGACGTCCAACAGAGAACACCTCTTCTCTCTCTGTAACTGAGAGCACCTCACCTGTTGATGACTTGACTCTCTGCTGGAGGCTCTATCGATGCAGACGTGTGGGACCATGAGCGCGTGGAGGACCTCTGTTTTGGGGATAAGTGCTGCAGCACACGAGCAGTTCTGTGGACGGTACTCTGTCTGCCGGTCCCTCCTGCACATCGTTCAGTTTTCTCTTGGATTCAAACAGAACATCTGGTTCTGACAAACACTTTGGAAATCTTTGCTTTTGCTACTTTGTGATATGTTTGCGAAAAAGGTTAATAATAACCTCACAGCTTGAAATGCTTGTGCAGACTTTAAACCTCTTTCAGATTCCAGGAGCCAACGATCTTCAAAATTGGACCCTGACCTTTGACCTCTGATCTGCAATGAACTGCACCCCTAACACCACCATCACTCCGCAGCTGGAACTGCTCCTGAGCCCACAGGCTGAAGACGGAGGCTCCCAGGACAGTGGTGGCGGTGCTGGAGGCGGCGGGAAACTGTGGGCGATGACCCTGCTTGGCGCCACGCTGATAATCATGTTCGTGATGGGCGTGGCCGGCAACACGTACACGCTCATCATCACGCGCTCAGCCGCTCTGCGCCGGACGGGCTCCATGTACGTGTACATCGTGAACCTGGCTCTGGCGGACCTGCTCTACCTCTCCACCATCCCCTTCGTGGTCTGCACCTACTTCGTCCACGACTGGCTGTTCGGCGACGCGGGCTGTCGCATCCTGCTCAGTCTCGATCTCCTCACCATGCACGCCAGCGTCTTCACCTTGGTCGCCATGAGCCTGGAGCGGTATCGTGCGGTGGCCAGGCCCTTCAGCGCGCACAGGAACTCGACCCGCAAGCGCCGGCTAACGGCGGGAGTCATCTGGGGTTTGGCCTTCGTGCTGACGCTTCCCATGATGGTGATGATCCGACTCAGCGAGGGCAGACCCAGCGCCGCAGGTTCGGGTAAGAGGATCTGCTTCCCGACGTGGACCCACGAGGCCTTCAAGGCTTATATCACCGTCCTCTTCTGCACCAGCGTTTTGGTGCCTGGATTGGTTATCGTCGGGTTGTATGTCGGGCTAGCCCGGCGCTACTGGGCCGCGCAGGCTAGCTTGGGAGGAAGCAGCCGCTCCGCTGTGCGGAAAGGCCTGAAACAAAAAGTCGTGACCATGATCTTCAGCATCGTGGCGGCTTACTGGGCCTGTTTCTTACCTTTCTGGGGATGGCAGCTGGCCAAACTGTTCTCTGCAGAGTCCCTCCGAGCTCTGTCTCCAGCTGCTCATAACTACGTGAACTTCTTCGTCACGTGTCTGACCTACGGGAACAGCTGTATAAATCCATTTCTCTACACTCTCCTGACCCGGAACTATAAAGATTACCTGGCCCAGAAGGGTCATTCTGCGGGGTCGAGCAGGGCCGACCCCTGTTCAGCTGTGACCACGCCCCTGCAGGACATTTAGTCGGAAGAAGTAAATATATTACTGAGCATAAAACTTTTTGTACAAATCTAAAGAAAAACGTATTTGTGAGATACTTGCTGATGTGTAGTAGCACTTAATGGAAACTTTATGAAAACTAGAAACATGTGGTGTGACTCTGATGATGACAAATTATGAACCATTTAAATCATATGAATTAATTATCATCTCCAAGAAGGTGGAGTTGTGGGAAATTTCAAATGTTCTGAGAGAATTTTGGAAAAAATACTATAACTGCAAAAATGTACGATTTCCCATCAAAATAATTGTAAAAGTTGGACAATAGAATTAAATGTAAAGAACTGCTTCAACTGTTTCCTTTACTTTCTTATATGCCGTCTGTCCACACACACAAAGACACACACACATGAATGTATATTTCCTCATCCCTGCAGGGAATGTAGTTGCATCGTGCCACATTCCTCAGCCTCGGGCTACGGCTCTTTTGAGTCCTCTTGTAAATTGCCTCTGTAAGAAGTTGCTGCGTCTCACCTCCGTCGTATATTATCTTTCCTTGTTCATTAACCTGCTCCCTCCTCGATAATATATAAGCTCTATATTTACTGACGGGTCCATCTGAGGTGTTTGTCACATACACAAGCATTTCTTATATTTCTTCCTCCTTTTTTCTTTCTTTTATGTCTCATATCCTAGTATTGTTTCAATCTTTTTTTGAGGGGATGTGTGCGTACTGCAGATTACCGTCAGGTTAATTGGAAACTCTAAATCTGATGTATGTGTGAATGCTTGCTTCTATTTATATTTCTAAATAACTCACCTCTCGCCCGATGTCAGCTGAGATCGGCTCCAGCCTCTGTGCGATCCACGAAGGAAAAGGACTAAAGATAATTGCTGGAGGAATATTTTGTTGTGCCTTTATTGATAAGCAGGATATAGATTAAGTTTGAAAATCGGGGGAGAGAGAGGAGAAGAATTATTTGCTTCTTGCTCCGTTTGCACTGAGGCTGCTTTTTAAACATCAGGGTTTGTATTTAAGATTTAAAACCTCAGCTCTGAACACCTCTGCTGAAAATGAAAAACCGCTCTGAGTGACTGGACCTTAGATAATGTCTGCTTGTCACATGCCTCTTCCTGCGTCAGAAACATGGAGACAAAGAAGACACGTTTCTTTTTTCACAGCTTTTACTCATGTCAGACAGTTCATTAAGATGTGGCTCCGTCTTCAGGTCATTTCCTCTCATTACAACATCCTCTCTCCATGTTGTTCAACTACTGACTCAACAAGATGGGGTCAGGGGTCAGGGGTCGAGACCAGGCTGATCTCTACTTGATCTTGATGCCGATGATCCTGGCGTCGCCGCCCACGTTGAAGTACTTGTACTTGACGTCTCCCAGGCGGTTGGGGAAGTTGATCATGGAGCCGTCGGGAAGCTTGATGTAAAACTGCTCATTGTTGAAGTTGATGTGAAACTGACGTACGAGAGACAAGAGACAGGAAACACAATTAGAGTTCCAGTGTCATTTCACATTGTTGCACGATAAAAGATAAAGTGTCACGTGTTTGAATACAAAGACTGAAGTAGAATTGTGAGCAGAATAAAATAAAAACTTGTATGAGCCTCTGAACTCCATCATGATCATGATATGCTCACGTATCTGTTGAACTAACAGTCTCCCTGTGAACAGAGATGTGATTTACATTCAAGCTTGAGCCAAATGACCGACAAATACACACAAATACTTTGCCAACGGTCCACAAGAAAGTATTTCAGGTACAGCAGTTCTCTGTTTGTGTTATCACACCCAGAAGCTGCTTAAAGCCCCTGTTGTCTAAACAATGAGAAAACCGTCAGAATGCAGCTTCATTCCTGAAGAGTTGTGACAACTCTGGATATTGTAGGTTCAGAGGAATGCGACGTGGATCACTACACAAACATGTTAGGAACATCTTTGTGAAATAAGTTTTAGGCTTTTATTGACACAGATCAATGGATAAACTCATTTTTGAAATATTAAGACATGTTCAAGGTGAGATTTTCATTGGATTCAGATTGGATATAAGCAGATATGGCTTTAAAGTTGGGCTGTGTAACATTTGGGACAATTAATGACCAATTTTTAAATTGAAATGATGTTAGGAAAATCTAGAATCCTCAGGGGTTTTGCAGAGGAACATTTTCTCAGTCTTGAAGCCCAATGTCCAGATGAATTCTTCATGTGAAAGACAAACTCTTTTCCAGACATTTCCAAAGTCAACAGTATGTGACGCTTCCACCCGTCAGACTGGACCGCTGAATGGTTCTGTCATGGTTCATAACCCCCAACACTCTCCTGACCCACCTTGCATTCCTCTCCACGAGCGAAGGGGAAGTTTCCCTCGCGCTGCTCATCACCCCAGTTGCCTCCGGACAAGGAGTTGAAGATGATGACGTTCTGGTCGCAGCCTTGGTCAAAACGGGGGTTGAAGTGCATTGCGATGTTATCGGAGTCGTGACCGATGTCGATGGAGAAGCTGCAGTGGAGGCAGGGATGTAAAGGTCAAACGAGAAATGAAACAGGAACAAATGTTTGAGGCGTTAACCTGCAGGGCCGCAGTTTACTTTGTCAACTTCCTCCAGATCAAATGAGATTGAATCTGAAAGCTGAACCGAAGCTGCGCCGAAGCTGAACGGCTGCGGAGTCAAAGATTTTCAGTCTCAGCTTTTGATAGAGAGAGGAGAAATTACCGGCAGCAGTCGTCTGAGGGTTTGACTCGGATCTTGAACTCCTGCCCCTCCTTGAACGTCATGTCTGTGACTTTCTGTAAAGAGAAATAAAAGAGTGTGGGAAACGATTCAGGGGACGGACGTGTCTTAAAATGAAATTTTTAATAGATTTAAAGCAACAGGATGTCAGTCTACAGCTTTTCTATTTGAATGCATCCAGAGTTTAGATCGAGACACCGATCTGGGAAGCGAGAAGGTTAAATAGCTGAATTATTAACTTTAATATCAGGCTATTTTATCAGTGAATTGCAAAGAGGAAGTTTTTTGCGAGTTTTTTAATCACTTCTCGATTTAATTTACAGGACAATTTCACCACAGATCTAAATGAGTGTTTGTGCAGTGCACCCTGGAGGGAGAAATCACTATCATCCGTGTTCTTATCTGTCAAGGTTGATTATCAACCAGGACATAGCCGTAAAACTAGAGAAACAGGAAGGCCGCGTATTTGTCCATTGACATGTGGTGATCACGTGGAGACAATAAAACCATAAAGTGAAGCCCCCACACAGATGTGCTGCAGAAACCAGAGAAGTACCAGCTTCGAGATCTGATGTTGAACCGATATATAAGGTTGTAAAACCTATGTAGGATTATTATACTTGTACACCTATGCACTGTTTATCACATGACCACCCACCCACCTGCACCACACCCTCAGATGCCCCTATTAAACAAAGGTCCTCTCTCGTATCACTACTAGTTTATCATTGACAGGACAAAGTTCTGGAAAATCATTAAGTAAAGTTACTCTATATTGATCCAGAGTGGGGAATTTGAGTCATTTAATCTAGAAGCTGTGTGAAACATCCCAACACAACACTGCTGCTCTCCTGTTCCTCCAGTGCAGCCACATTATGATACTTTACTAGTTCATTTTATCAATGTGGATCAATTTAGATTTAGATTTTAAGGAAGTAATTTCACAAAGAAGATGAGAATAAGGTTTTTCCCGTGGGGTTAGAGATATTTTCAAGTTTCAAGTTTCAAGAGTTCATTGTCAAGAGTTTATTGTTTAGATTCCTTGCTCATAATTAGTTTTCAGGCCTAAGCACCTTTATCAATCACATAGCAGATGAGAATATTCAGGTAATCTTTGCCCCCCCCCTAGAGCAACAAAAACGTTATATTGTGAATAAGGAAAGATTAAAAAGTTATTAAAGTAACCACGCCTTGACTTAATATGAAGCACCTTTGCAAACTTGCAAAGTATAAACCTCTTCAGAATAAACTTGCGTGACGTTTACTAATGTTCAACCTATAAATCTGAAATATAAGAATATGAGTTTGATTCTTTAAGTAAAAGAACACGGCCTATTGAACCACGAGATGCCAGTGACAGAATATATCTATGCAATAAGATTAAGATATCAAGTTAGATCATAAGTATTTAATAGTCAAGTCACAGAACGATCGAAATTACACATTATTCATCTGAACTTTGCTTTACATTATAACATCCTGAGATAAAAAACAAGGGTTGAGAATAAAGAAATGAGTCTTTTCACCAGTCTCACCATCTTGGCTGTCTTCAGTGGGTTGAGACGCGAGTGAATGAGCTCCTGGTGCAGGTGAGGGGTTTATATACCTAACGCTGGGGGCAGAGAGCAGCCAACAGGAAACATAATCATTCACATGGGAGGAGATCCGTGGAATGAGTCACTGCTCGGTTAATGTTACAGATTGATCAAAATGGAAATTCCCTTTTGTTTATTTAACTCACAAATATTCACATTTGACTTGTTTTTTTTATATACACAAATATATTTTATAAATTATGTTATTTGTTATATTACATGTTATATCACGGATTCACTGTAAATTAAGAAGCTAAGAACCTAAGAGCTGAACCTTGCTGCTCCTGCAAGTATTTTATATGATTCGTTTTTTTATGTTATGGTATATTTCATGTTATTATATCACAAGTCTACAGTATATAGACGCTACATCAGTGTCCCTACTTGACCAGATCTATTAGTCTGTATGTAATAATACTGATGGCGCCACCTACTGGCAACCGGAAATAAGCTTTGTTTTACAACTATCATTTAATTTACATCAAATGTTCCCAGTGTGATGTGCAATTGATAGCGTGGAACGTAATGAGCAATAAGCAGGCAAGGGTCGACTATTCGATCTATTATTATTATTATTATTATTATTATTATTATTATTATTATTTTAATTTACACTAGGCCATTTAAAACATTTCCAATAACTGTTCACAGTTATTACTCATGACTATCTGCATTTCTTAAAACTGTTTCTCTGCTGCATTGATTTACATTCCATTTAGGAGAAGGCTCCTCTCATGAGTCTTCCATGTCATCACAGGATGTTATATGTTATATGTTATATTATATGTTATATGTTATATGTTATATGTTATATGTTATTACGTCACAGTTTTGCGGCTGCTCCTGAATCCGGGTCATGGTTAAAAACACATGACGTACATAACACGAGGGTGTTTCCGCGGTGGAAGTGACTTTGCGTCACTACAGCCAATCCCCGGCCTCCGTCGTGTGCTGGGCGTGTCGAGCGCTCGAAACCAACACAGCGAAGCTAACAGGAATCAACAGCTAAGCTAGCTTGTGACCTAGCCCGCGGCTCCTGGTACACTTTCCTTCTAATTACACCTTTAACCACCGATCTGCGCTTTATAGAACCCCGCCGATCCGCCGACGTCATGAGATACAGTTGACGTGTCACAGCTGCGGAGGAATATTAAATATCGTTTCCACTTTTAACTGCGTTTTACACAGCAGCAAGTTTGATGTGTTGCTGGCATGTAAGCTAGCTCGATGCGCTGGTCAATGTAACTTTCTGCTGATGCTAACGGCTAACGGGCTAGTGAGGGGATACGGTGGTTTCGTTTGTTTGCTAACTGCTAAATGCTAAATGTAGGTATCTCTCTCTCTCTCTCTCTATCTGTAGAAATGGCTTCGGCAACAGAACCAGCGATGTGCTCGGCTGCAGCGGCCGCAGCAGACTCCATAGTGCCCGCCTGTATGTTTGCACCGGAGCGGGAGTGCGAGGACGACCTAGCCGGGGAAGAGGGCTTCGAGGACGGCGAGGAGACGAACGGCGAGCCCGCGGATCATCTGGACCTGAGCAGTAAGGTGGGCCTCGCTGGAACTCGCACCCAGTAAAACGTGGAGTCTCCAGCTGCTTTGTTGTGATTCGTGTGTCCGTGACATTACACAACTGCTGCTGCACACTGCGCCTTTTGTGCCCCCTGTGCAAAACCCCAGCCTAGTGACACGTATGTTGTGTGTGTGTGTTTGCAGAGCCCAGTCTGAAGTGTGTGTGCACAGTGTATGCAGAATCTGCTGCTGTGTGCACAAAGAATACAAATTAAATTATAATTAAATGTGCATTGACTGATTTGCAAAAGCTTCAAGTCAAACACTGTTGTGTTCACGTCCTTCCTTGTTGATGTTATGACTCCAGGACGCTCACAGAGGCTGGTTTGACTCAGCTTTCACTCCCAGTTGACCTTTACCAGCTCTGTTTGTTTCTCCCCCCCCCCTCTTTCAGCTGGTTCTTGTGAGTCCAACAGCAGAACAGTATGATTCGTTACTGAGACACTTGAGGGAGCGGATAGATGAGGGCTGTGGGGAGACCATCTACGTGGTGGGGATGGGCTCAGGTAAGAAAAAACAACTCTCCTGCCATGTGATGATGAAGATGAGGATTCACCTGGTACAGCGAAGAGCACGTTGTTCCAGGGACTGTGATGCTGCAATGTGGAAAAATGACAAATTGCCACATGGAGGATGCTGGATTGTTTGTGTCCTCAGTGGACGAGTGGAACAATTCATGGAAATTCATCTTTCACTTTCCCAAAATGATACAACACAGTACATATCAAGAAATTCTACATGACCTGGAATACAAAATAAGCTCTTATTGCTAAATTCAGCTTAGTAGTAATCACAAAAACGTTCATATAGCACATTTAAAACGGATCTAAAAAGCTTTGTCATTATCTATAAAACATTGTCATTCACTAATGAAGGGCGTTATTTTATTGTGGTGGAAATAGTTGAGTGATTTTCAGTAATAACTTAATCATGTGTGGCCGTGAAGGTATAAGCTTTTAATGAATGTGGTGTACGTGGTGAACAGATCACATAGATGGCAACAAAGACTTTTCTTTCTTTACCAGCCACACATGCTTTATATTTTCAAAAATGGAGCTTCCAACTCAAAAGCAAAGGAAAACCAAGGGTTAAAGTCAATGTTCTGTTATTTTCCGCTCATGGCTGAGCCTGGGAGATAACACAGCTTCGCCTCATGTACACACTGGCCAATTTCAGGCAGTGAAAGATATTGTAGTGGTGGAAAGTAGTCGTTAAGTGTATTTAGGGAGAGACCAAGCGTCTCCTGTCAGTCATGGCCTGGTGTTTTCCCCCAGGCGGCTCAAACCCTGGGTCTGTTATTTAGTTCTCACTCTGAAATGCTCGGCCCCGGGCACAGAAAAACTTTTGTCTTCAACCTGTGTTATTTTCTGCTTGTTACAGCAACATGTGTGGCCCATGTGCTGTTTTGGAGGCGGGGGGTCAGGTTGCTTCTTTGAAAGGGTGTCATTTTTCCCCTGCTCAGCACTGGGACCAGTTCATGGATCTGTGTTTGTCTGACTGGCTGGACGAGCAGCTCTCTGACTGCCCCACTGACCCCGTTTACATTTCCCAGTCTTCTGTAACTACAGTTTGTGGCCAGACAAGCAGCAGTGAGCTAAATATCCTCTGTGATTTCTTTGAAAATTAATATTTACATAAGTAAGAAGAGGATATCTATTTGTGTACCGACCTATGACATCAGTTTACTAGCCTGCTGTTCTTGGATCGCATCTGACCGCACTGTGATTTCAATAAATCCAGTTTTCTCACATTCTCAATTCAACTGGTTCTGTCACTCCTATAAGCCGCCTGTTTATTTCCTCTGTCCTCTACAAAGACAACCTTCAGTGTGTTTTCTGGTCCCCACCCGGCTGTAAAGACAGTCACTAACACTCCTGAGGTGACGCCTAATATTAACTCTATTTCTCAGACATGCTAGGAATGTTTATGCTCGTAGTTCTGTCACATTTTCACAAGAAAGACAAACATTCTGTAGCAACTGTATATTGTGATGTTACTCATTTGTCGTTACTTAAGCATCAATATAACGCCTTTATCTCTGCTCTCTGTTTAGATGGAGGTGACTATGGTCTGGATGAGAAGGACATGGAGGCGTCGGTGGCCACGGTGAAGTCGCTGTGCGAACAGATCGAGGCTGACCTGATCCTGCTGAGGGAGAGGATAGACACTGGTGGACAGATTCAGGACTACCTCATCAGACGCCGTGTTGGCGAGGAGGATTTCCTGGAAGTCAGGTAAAGGAAAGAAAGCAAAGCTCTTCCCCCAAATGATGAACAGTACAAGAGCCGGTTCATATTTCAGCGCCTGTCTAGACATTGATTTATATATTAAAATTTGTTTAACTAATTAAGAATACAATCGGTTTTCCCTTCATCTAAAGCTGTTTTCAGACATTTTCTGTTGTTCACATATGAAGCAGCAGCAGTAGATTGTGCGAGTCAGACTCAATGACAACAAGAGGAAAGTTTCCAGAGCATTCAGGCAAGGGGTGGAGCCTGGGTAGAGCAGCAGGAGGCAGCACATGATGTAAACATTCTGCTGTGGGAAGCTCTTTGTATTTATTTATAGTACATTGACACAGGTGTGGACGTCTTTGTGTCTTCTACGTGTACGGCTCCTCTTATTACATCAGAGATAAACGTGTTCTTCCAGTTTCATGTCAGTGTTCAAAAGGTTGTTGATGACGTTTACTGGGGGATTAGCAGGAAAGGTTCTGGAAAAGGTCAGGGGCTACTGACTCCGTTATATGCTTTCTCACATACTTCTCTGCCACTGAATGCCAGGAATATATGTGGACTTGAGTTCACGTCTGAAAATAGTTCAAGTCTTTTCTACAATCCTTTATAGTCGGTATAATCAGACCTTCAATACATTTTAATACAAATCTGTAATCTGTCTGTAACTTGACCTTTCTATTGAGCACGGCTCCTCGAAAGTGGCTCATATACAGATGCACTATATGTCTCAATATAGATCCATATGATGGATGTAAATCTGAAAACAAATGATGGATTTGGATAAAGAACAAAGCCTGATGGATATTCCACAGTGACAGTTTGATTTATTGCAGCACAACTCAGTTCAGCTTAGACTTTTCCATCTGAGTGCCCTGTGTGACATGTGGGTTTCATTTACTTTGAAGAGGAATGGGTTTTGAGAAGTGAGAAATTGTCTCTGAATTTGTATTTATACTGGAAATATGCACTGACTCTTTCCAGTAACACCCCGTGATAATGAAAAAACAAAAGTGCTGGAACAGGCATTGGTTGAATATACACATATTCAAGGAATCTCATGTATGAAAACAGCTTATTTCTTCTGTACCTACATATACCTGTCCAGACTTACACCTGTCTCTCTTTCTCTCTTTCTCTCTTTCTCTCCACCACTCTTCTCCTTCATCTCGTCTGCAGAGTGGCAGTCGTAGGGAATGTGGATGCTGGGAAGAGCACTCTGTTGGGTGTTTTGACCCACGGCGAACTGGACAACGGCAGAGGCTTCGCTCGCCAGAAGCTCTTTAGGCACAAGCACGAAATGGAGAGCGGCAGGACGAGCAGCGTGGGCAACGATATCCTGGGTTTCGATCAGGAGGGAGAGGTGAGCTTCTACTGATCCATGAAGGAGTGATGAATTAATCTGGAATGGATGTGGATCAAAAGTTTGCTAACATGAAGGAGGAAAGTGTCAGGGGTTGCCCTTTCAAATGCAGAACTCACATTTCAGACATATTCATTTCTCCCATACATATTAATTAAGTGTACATGACTTGATTCGGGTGTTAATTTCTCATACTCTGTTTCTTCAGGTGGTTAACAAGCCTGACAGCCACGGTGGCAGCCTCGACTGGACCAAGATCTGTGAGAAGTCCTCGAAGGTCATCACCTTCATCGACCTGGCCGGCCACGAGAAGTACCTCAAAACCACCGTCTTTGGCATGACTGGACACCTGCCCGATTTCTGCATGCTCATGGTGAGAGAGGGCGGAGGGACAGGAAGTGGGTGTGTGGTTGTGTTTCTTAGATTCTCAATTGTGTATCTGGAAAACTGACGAATTCTTACCACTAAGGTAGAAAAATATTGTGCCGTTTTTAAAATTACTGTTAATATCCAGTTTCATTTCATAACTTGCTACCCGGTCTCTTTGCACCTCAGGTTGGCAGTAACGCCGGCATCGTTGGCATGACCAAAGAGCACCTGGGTCTGGCACTGGCCCTAAATGTGCCGGTGTTTGTTGTGGTTACTAAGATCGACATGTGTCCAGCCAACATCTTGCAAGGTAAAGAGACATTCACACTTACTGTGGTGCTGATTGAGAAGACTGGACTAGTTTAGACTTTCAAAATGAACTAAACTAAAATAACCCTTCCAGTGTTTTTTGGAAACACTGGCTTATTTAACTCCTGCACCAACTTGTGTGTAACTGTAGAGCTGCTGGTCTTTAATAACTAGCTTCACATCCCCATCCACCATTCAACAAAGTTATGTCATTATAAAATGTTGTTTTATTTCCATTTGTTCAGACAGCAAACACACTGCGGTCAGTTATCCGTGAGAATAATGTCTTTCATGGTCAATCAGTATAATTTACTTTACCACTACACCATACCATAATGTTGTCATACCATACTTCCCACTCTGCTGTTAAGCCCTGTTCCGAGACCTCTTCACTTTAACTATGTTTTTCTAACTCAAGGCAGTGTATATGAAACCCCAAACTCTAATTTAAACCCAAGGCGGTGTGTGTTAGACTTACACACAGTAAAAGCCTCTGAGGGAACGTAAGGAATTACACCCTCAAGACTGCTGCAGGGTTTTTAATGTGAAACAAAAGGAGGAAGAGTTGAGTTTGCATAAAATCAAACTGCTGCGAGAGCAAATTTACAAAGCAAATGGAAGCAGTTGGGAAAACAGGGAGTCTCCTGAAATGTGCTTTTAACACTGGGGGAATTAGAATTAAAGGGATATCTCTAATAAAGACCTGCCTTTTCCTCAATGTATGTAAAACTATACACTTCAAACCTGACACGTGTGATATGTTCTCAGATTCTGTGATGATATGTGTGTGTTTATCTGCAGAGACACTAAAGTTATTACAGAGGTTATTAAAGTCGCCGGGCTGCAGGAAAATCCCAGTGTTGGTCCAGAACAAGGATGATGTCATCGTCACAGCCTCCAACTTCAGCTCAGAGAGGTAAGAGCAAAGTGGACGAGGACAGAGGAAGGATGAGTGGGGACCTCTCTGCCACTTAAGATCCACTAATGGATCCACAAGTGAAACAGAGTCAGGCAGAGAGTGGATGTGACTGAAAGCAGCAGAGAAAGTGGACACACATGAAGAAACACAATTTAAAATACAACAATGATCAGTGTTGAATACAGATTTCTTTCACATGCAGTTTATAAATGTGCTGCACAAAGAAAAAAATCATAGAGTGTAAGTAAAGATGGACGACGCATCTCCACTTCCACCCATTTCTTTGTTTCTGAGTTTCGGCTTTAATGGACAGATTCAATAGAGAGGGATAGAAAATGTAGGAGAAGTAAAATGGTCCATCTGGCTGGGAATCAAACCTGGGACCCGCTGCTTGAGGGCACGTACGCTCATCCAGCTTTTATCATTCAACTGATTTTGTGTTTATTTATTTTATCCTGACATTTCCTCTCTTGCTCTCTGACGTCTTCCCTCTGCAGGATGTGTCCGATCTTCCAGATCTCAAACGTGACCGGGGAGAACATGGACCTGCTGAAGATGTTCCTCAACCTCCTGTCTTCTCGAACCATCTTTAGCAATGACGAGCCAGCAGAGTTCCAAATAGACGACACATACTCAGTACCGGTACGAAAGAAAACACACACACTCACACACACACACTCAGTGAAAACAACAAACTCTGAAGGGGCTCAACAGCTGTGAGAGTCTTTGTCGGTGCCGGTTACTGTTGAAGTGTCTCATGAAAATGTCTCAGGACTGAAACAGTGAACTAAAACCTAATGTGTTAATATGCAATAACACTGACGGGTGTGTTTATGTGATTATTCATGTACTAATAAGCCACACTATGCAAATTGTTGGGCTTAAAATATCAGCTATGAGCTTAATGGGATGTTACAGTGATAGTGACCTTGGAGAAAGTTTCCTCCTTCACTCCCTGAGCGTCTGTTCTCTGTAACTCTGGTGAGGGGGTTCCATCTCCTGTGAGAAGAACTGACTGAGAGTCACAACTTCAACTGTCACAATCAGCTCCAGTTGAAGAGTGAAGCTGAACTGTGGATCAATAAAAGTTAAAAGTTTTATAATCTATAGAATTCTGAAAAGAGTTTGGTGGATTTGTTGCAGCAGCAGCTCTTCTGGTTCATGAAGCCGGGGATTATGGGTAATATACAGTTGTGTTTCAGTTCAGCGAGTTGAGAAGACACACTAATAGAGTTTGTTTTTTCTCTACATTAAAACCACTTCAACGCACAACAGAATCAATCAGCACATGTGGCTGCAGGGGGCGCTGTGGCTCAGTAAATGTATGCAGCGTTGTTTCAAGTAGTAAATCCTAAAACAAAGATGTGACTTGTTTTGCTCATGTTGATTTTCTCTCTGCAGGGTGTGGGCACAGTAGTGTCTGGGACTACGTTACGGGGAATGATTCGGCTCAACGACACGCTGCTCCTAGGCCCCGACCCGCTCGGCACCTTCATCCCCATCGCCGTGAAATCCATCCACCGCAAACGGATGCCGGTGAAAGAGGTCCGCGGGGGACAGACGGCGTCCTTTGCTCTCAAAAAGGTATAAGAGGGGAGAATGACGAGCAGTTACTGCCACTTAAGAACATTTAGTGCTTTAATATACCTTAAAAAACAGCACATAGACATCTTAAATTAAAGAAATATGAAATATGCATGAGAATTAGTTTCCTAACTTTATAATCAGTTTTGTAATGCGTGTAAATCCCAAAGTGTGGGAGCAGGTAGTCGTCTGTCTCTAATTCTTGTTTGGCTCCACTGACCCTCAACTCCATCGTCTCAGATCAAACGTTCCTCCATAAGGAAAGGAATGGTGATGGTCTCGCCAAAGCTGATGCCACAGGCCACCTGGGAGTTCGAGGCGGAGATTTTGGTGCTGCACCACCCGACTACGATATCACCGAGATACCAGGCCATGGGTTAGTGACCATCAAATCCTTCAACACACTGATATACACCTTTGAACGTCTTTGAATTTGTTCTTGAGTGTCTTGGGTGCATTTAAACTTGGATTTCCTAAGTTCTAAATTTTCTGATCAATCCGAAACGTTCCCATCCACCCCTCCTAAGTGTTAAACCAGTCTCTCTCCCACCAGTTCACTGTGGCAGCATCAGGCAGACAGCCACCATCCTGACAATGAACAAAGAGTGTCTGAGGACAGGGGACAAGGCCTCAGTCCATTTCCGCTTCATTAAGACGCCCGAGTACCTGCACTGTGACCAGAAGCTGGTGTTCAGGGAAGGACGCACCAAAGCTGTGGGCACCATTATCAAGGTACTGGGGCTGCTGGTTTCCTCTGTAGTTCATTTGAATTCACTGTTTAATCGCAGGATAAAGAGGATTTACCGAAACCTTCCGTGTTTGTATTTGCAGCTTCTCCAATCAGTGAGCACCCAGGCAGCGAAGGCCCAGCTGTCCAAGATGCAAGCCAGTAAAAAGACGTTTAAAGAGGGCACAGCGGCCAATGAGGAGGCAGGATCGTCAGCACGACCGCCCAGTCCCAACGCAGCAAATTTACCAGTGAGTCAATCCATTCCAGTATGATTAGAGTAAAACAAGTGACACAGGAAGTTGGAACATGCTTTAATGTGCCAGTTAGAGAATGTAATCAGCAGAGCTGGGCGTCATTGTTTTTAAGGATATAATATTTAATTGCAAGTCTAATTAGGACTAATTAATGTTTTGGTTAAACGAGTATAACATGATTTAATGGAGGGTGGTTTTGTTTAATGACCGAATAACCTAAAACAATTTACTAGTCATAAAGGTCCTTAAATTATATTTAACACCACACGAACAAGATGTTTCAATCCCTTTTCTAATAAGACACATTGAATATTTAAATCGCCTTTTAAATGCTTCTTAATTCCTTTACTTAGTGCTTTTAAACTTTAGATTTGCAAGTTCATTTCTCTTTCACTGTGAGTTTTCTTCCCCCTTGTATTAAATGTCTTGTTCCTAATCTCCTCTCGTCTCTCTGTTAACCCTTAACCTCCTGTTTTCCTCCTCTTTTCTTTATCACCTCTACGTTTACCATCCGATCACCGTCCCTCTGTCCTTCTGCCTTTTCCCTTCAAATGTAACACGTTTTACTTTCATGCTTCCGTCTCCTATCCCTTCCTTCACTGCGTCTCTCTCTCCCTGTCTTGGCATGCTGCGTCAGACAGTGGCAGAGGACGAGGCTCAGTGTAAAGACGGCAACAAAGAAAACAAGGTAAAGACGTTTCTGCCGACCGATGGCGTCCTGGTCTCCTACAGCTCACGAGCTCTGTTGATTTTTTGCACTTTACTCAAAAGTAACCGAATCTTCTGAGCATGCGACCTTCTGGCAGCACAGTTCTGTTCAGACCTGGAAGCGGCTCGGTGTTACTGAGATGTTATTACAATTTTCTCTACTCAAACAATAACATGCAGATGTCGAAAAGAAGCCTTAACAACTTGATTGCCCTCTGGTGGCCGGCTGCAGTATAAGTCATAAATCCTGCCTCACTATATGTTAAATATGTTTTTTCCTAAATAGGATTTCTGGTATTTTAGGTAGTTCTTTTTACACTGGTCTAAGTGCAAGTGTTAATTCTGATAAGTTTGAATTTAATAAGTTATTTGATGCAGTAAAAACTACTACGTCACCAGCGACAGTATCTGGGGTATTTTCTTTTTCATGTTCATGGAGACGTGTCAGCCATCTTTGTTGAAATAAAGGGTTGTGACTTAACCATGTTATTCATTCCTTCCCCTCAGAGAAACTGTGAACTCCTCTTTAACCTCCTAACGTTTTTAGTTAAAGACACAAGAGATGAAACACGTCTGAATTGGACCGAACCATCTTTACCTCCTGTAGCCAGTTCCTTTATTTCCCGGCCGACTTCTGGTTGCAGCCGTCTCACCGCGGTGCTTCTGTTTGTCCACAGCTCAAGGCGGGCGGCGGCGGTCGCAGGAGAGGAGGTCAGAGACATCGAGGGAAAGGCCTGAACCCGGCAGCGATCCCCACAGCAGTGACGGCAGGAGCAGCCGGCACAGCCTAACCCCCCCCCCCCACACACAGCAAGTCTCCTCAGCTCATCATGTCGTCACAGAGAGGAAAAGTGACTGCATCGCCCTCTGGTGGTTGTATATAGACTAACTGCGCATGTTTCTTTCATATAAAAAAAGATTATTCTGCGTTTTTCAATCCAAGCAGAGTGAATCTTTCCCACAGAAAGTTGTTTTAAAGTTGTATTGGCGTCTCCGCCTGTGGGCTGCTGATTGTGATCAAGTGTGTTTTTTAGTTTGGGTGTTTTCTTTTTGAATTTTCGGTTTTCATTACACAACATTTGCTTTGTTAAGTTTAGGGGGATTTCACCTTGTCTGTGGTTCATCAGAACTTCTCTCATAGCATTAACAGATTCTCCCAGTGAGCAGAGGCATCAGTCACTTTCCCTCCCTGAACGTTTTCAAACCTTTCAAACCCTCTTGTCCTCGTTCTGCATCTTGTTTCAACACAACCTGGTTTCCTACGCACACTGAAAGCCCACGTTGACATTTTAATATTCATGCAGGTATCGCGTTGCCAAATTAGAAAACGTCTGAATTGTTCCTGCTTTCTCTCGAGTGAAGTCCAGTGTCAGTGAGGTTCTGTCACGTGTGCAGGTCATAGTGAGGTCACCCACACTCAGCTGTCTGTTTATTAGGTACACCTGACTTAAACTAAAGATTCTATCCACAGGAACCTTCTAGAGTGTTTGTATCTCTGGCAGGTGTCTATTATTTTGTCCACCCCATTTACATCACAAGGATAAAAACCAATCCTCCATAGTGTCCAAGCAGTTCAATGTAAAACAGTTTCAACACATTAGAACCTTCGTGACGGGAGGTTTACTGCAGGACTTAGTTTGAGCTGCTTGTTCCTAATAAAGTGGAAACTGAGTGAACAATAATCCAAACGGGTGTAAAGCACAAAGTTCATCCATTATGCTGCAGTGGGAAATCCAGAAACAAATCCAGAAGCTGAAAGATTCATCCTGTGTTTGTACTCATGGTGTCTCACACCTTTTTAAAAGTCAAAAGCCAAGTAAGAACATATGAAACTCACCAGAAGAGGATTGTGCACATTACGTCATTTTAGTCATATGAGGAAGTAGCTGCAGAACATATTGTCAAAGAGGAATTTATATAACACAGATTGAAAGGAATTTCTTTCATGTTGATGAGAAACCATGAAAACAGAAACTTTTTGTTAACTGAAGAGTTTAAAAAAAGTAATTTCTAGCTTATAAGCTTTAATATGAACCGGTGATCACATCAGATTGAGCAAAAGTTAAACCGAGTTTAACAACTTCCACCGTTTCTTTTCTCACTGGTTTTTATCAAGATGTTTAATGACCCGGTTCCCAGTTGTGAAGTTGAACTCAAGTTCTTTAGGTTTTAGAGTCTTTTTCAACACTCTTAGATTTCCTACTGGTCAGTCCGAGTCGTTAAGGATCTTAAACCACACATTTTAAGATGATCACAAACTCCCAGAATGTTTCCCTCTTCCCTCCTTTTGACTGTTTTCTTTCTTACTGGTTGTGCATGGAGTTATTTTTGAAGGGACACATTTTGTGTGTATCTATGTACAAAAAAAGATTAAAAAGAGTTGTGCAGACGAACTAAGGTTAATAAAAAAAAAGAAGATGCCATTGAAATTAAGTGGTGTCAGTTTGTGTTGTAAATCCTTTTAAATAAAGATGTTATAGAAAGAGCTGACTCGTGGATACGTCTTTCTTACATTTATGCTCAGAAGGTGATTTGTTTAGTTCAAGTTGAGTAACTTTACATTTCAATGTCAAATTCAGAGTTCTGAAATGTTTAGTGACAATCCAACGTCGAATTAAAGGTAAAGATGTTTAACTCTAAATTAAAAGGAAAGGTTTTATTGATTCAAATGTTGAATCTCATACAAAATTTTAAATTTCTTTTGCTTTCATCATCAACTTATGAAGTTATTGCTGTTAAAAACAGTCCATGTTGGAAATATAGCTTGAGTCATCATTTAAAATAAATCCAGTTATACATTACAAATCTTAAATCTGTATACGTAAACATCAGCAATTTAAAGATTTGCAGGTGGTGAAGTGAAAAGAAATGTGAAATCTCTCAACATCAATTACCTGAAATAACTTGAATAAAAGAAGTTCATTTTGATTTTACAGCAGCTGAAAGAATCCTCCCCCCTAAGAAACTACATTTATATCATCACAGTCCCCTCATAGACTGTTTTAATCAATATTCATGAATTAATGTCAATGAAAGTCATGTACGTCACATAAAAATCCTAAATATTTAGATGAGCTATTAACAAAATCAAAAAAATCCCATAATCCTTAATAGAAATTATTCACAACAAAAGCTCCAAATGAATAATCATTTAAATCCAAAAAAAATGCAGCAGAATCGTTAATTCAGGCAGGTTCAGATGACTCCACAGAGACGTCCCTCTGCTTCCCACTGGTTTCCAGTTGGGCGGACAATCACCAACAGGAAGCTGTCGAGTCAGATTAGAAATGACTTTCACAATAAAACCCTTTTTTCTCTCCGTGGCTGAGGGACTCTTCGCTCGGCGGCCTGCTCCTGATGCAGAGAACTTTCAATCAGACGTGTTTGATGGTTCAGAGAGACTCGGCCTCCGAGCCTTAATTAATCTCCAAACACTCCGGGCGTTAATATGGTCGCCTGTAACGACTGATTGCTTTGGTAGCATTTCAATCAAAGTCTCCCTCTGTGAGACCCGCCGGCTGGTTTCCACAGGTTCTGTTCAAAGTGAGAGTATGAATGGAGTTTGATTCAGAGCGTGGGATCAGGAGCTGAACGTAGAGCGTCTCAAGGTCGCAGGCTCACGCTTTGTGAAAGAGTTAAAAACAAACCACGTCTCCGTTTGTTCCCTCTCTCACTTCATCACGTACTTGTTATTCCCCACGTGTCCCTGTGATGTGACTGGTCTGAACTCAGTGTGCAGCCGGAGCCCCTCGGCACAGAGGCAGAAGGTGAATCATCACTTTTGTTTTATTCATTATACTGGAAAGGATTCAATTTGTAGTTAGATATGATAGTTAATTAATGGATTAAATAGAACACATGAGAAGAGTAAAAGTAGCAAAATGAAAATGTAAAGATTATAAATCTTATTTACCTCATATTATTATATCTGAGTCATAATTAACTCACTTATAATTAGATCTTGATCGAGGGAGTAAAAGTTTGACTACATCCACCGATAAAAAGTCAAAAATAAAACTGGCAACGAGCCTCAAGATAAAACCGTTGTGACAAAGTAATGTTATTCATGATGAGTCTTTATATTTTACACTTTAATCATAAACTTTATTTTTATGTGATTATGTTTTTGGCGCCAGTTCTTTCTCCGTGACCAAAGGAAACGTGTTATACATTATTTATTATGTAAAAGATAAATTCACCAAATTTCTGAAGTTTCTTCTGCAAAATATTTATATCTGGGATCATCAACATCATAACAAGTCCTATGAGACAAACTGATTTGTGAATCTGGGTTATACATATAGAATGTAATTGATTGATTGATTGTGTGATAATTGCAGATATCAACATGTGTGTGAAAGGCTCATAACAGATTCTTATGATCCAACAGATAAATCGCTCAGACTAATTTCAGCAGCACTTTTATTTGACTTCATTGATTCAATCCTAACTTTAACTTTAACCAAAGTCTAAAAAACAATGAAGTAAATAATGTTTAAAACAGAGAGTGATTACAGATACAGAAGCTGCTTCGTCTTTCCAATTTAACTGCCTCGTGTTTTAGTTTTTATATCTCGATGATGAATAAACCACCAAAGATTGAAATTAAAATCATCATCACGTCTCCCCTGCTCGTTGTTTTTATTTCTAATTCAGGAACATCTCTGGATTATTCTTTAATCTATGCTTGATTCTATCTGGGTTGAGCAGTTTGAGTCCCGTCTCAGGATCATTTCCCTTTTCTCTCCATTCAGGTTTGTCCACAAAGACACAAAGTCTGTGAGCATGGGGGTTGTTGATGAACCCTGTCTCACCCACACTCCATTTGCCAGCTCGATAGAATGGATCCAGGCCGTGGGACGTAATTGTTTTGGAAAAGGAAAAAAATAGTGTCCAAAGTCTAATTAGTCCTGAATGTTTGTACCGTATTTGAAGGAATCTCCTGAAGGCGATGTAGAGATTCACGGGGTCGAGACGTAGATCCAACTTGAAGACAACACCTCCGTCCTCTGGCTGGTACCCAACAAGTTGAAATCCAGAACCAAAGAGCCTCATGGAGACCAAGTCAAACTGGACAGAACCAGTACAAGTCCCACAGAGCGTGTTGGGAAATGTTTAAATTATCCTAAACTGAAGACAGAGGAAGTTTATAAAATACATTTAATGGTTGAGATATTATTTCAAGGATGTTAGGCTTTCACAGAGCAAGGACCCAATCGCAGACAAGGATGCAAAAAATACTTCTTTATTTCCAAAAAGGGAAAACCAAGAATCCAAATAGGCAAAAAATTACTACAGCAAAAAACAGAAAATCCAATTCAATAATTTGACAAAACAGAGTTCCAAAAAGGGAGAAAACAAAGAGGATCAAAAACCAGAGAGTCAAAAATCATACCAGAAAATAAAGCTAAAAAATTGCAATATCCTTTCATGGCTTCTTCACAGTGAAAAAATGATACAATCCGACAGGGACAACAGAAAGACTGGGCTTAAATAGAAGGAATAACAAAGACAAGACACAGGTGAACAAATCAGGCAAACACTCAGTGTGACGATAGGGAACAGGTGAGGGAGAAAAAGAGCGGGAAGCAGTAGAGGGCGGAGTCTCAGGACAATAACAAAACACACATGGCCTGACAACAAACACAACAAGCACATGACAACATAAATAAACAGGGGGAAAGACGTGACATAAAAAAACACAAGCAGGAAGCACAAGGGAAAATGTCTTAAATCACGGGGTCTTAACAAAGGATTCATGTGTTGGAAAAACTTTAATCCAAAGCATAGAGTTTATGGTAATGCCTTCCCTGACTGTGTGTTCACGTCACTTCAACACTGAATAAACTCTTTCATCATCTTGGTTCTTACAGCATGGAAATATACAATCATCATCATCATCATCTTCTTCCTCCTCAAGCGAAGCAGCAACATAAAGGAGATTTATTCTGTCAGGTGCAGAGGCTGCTGATATTACCAGTCTCCTGCGAGTCAATCTATCACAATCCAAAGCTTTACTGTGGTGGAAGAGGGAGATGGTGTCGTCATGTGATGGATTTGATTTTGTGAAAAGTTCTAAGAAACCTAAAAAACCACTGAACTAAACATTCTCCTGATTTATTCACACAGTTTCTCTGCAGTGGAAATTCAACGTGTGTGTTTTCACTATTCAGAGAACAGAGTGAATTGCAAATAACTTTGATATATATAGTGTGTATATACAGGGTTAGGGTTACATTATATCTTTTTAAAACAAATTCAACTAACATATACAATAAATTCCACTTAAGCAAATGGAACTGATGTTTTTATCTGAGATTTAAATCAAATCAGAGGAGAACTCGTAACAGGAGAGTTTAAAGGACGTCCACACTGTTGCCGTTTATTTCAGCTACAGCTACATTTGTCTTATATTTGTCCAATTAGAAAGACACTCAGGAGACACAGCAGTCCCCTTAGGAATTAAACAATTTAATGTGAATTCACTTGATCCAGACTTGAACTGCACACACTCATAGATACTAGTCTAAATCTGCCTGATTCTTTTCATCAAGATTAATATATTATTCTCAAGTAAATGTTTCAAAAATGCCATGAGTCCCAAAGTAACATGCTCTTTGTGCATGTCTGTAGATAAACAGACAAACCGCGGTGAAACCATAACCTCCTCTGCAGCGGTAACAGTTTCCCATTGAAAGTCAGTGATGTGCTATATCCATACAGTCTATGGTATAAACACACTGGAGGAATCAAGTCGACACATTGATGAAGATAGTGAGGAGAGTCCGATGGTTGATAACATGAAATCCTTCCACTGCATCGCTGAGCAGCGACAGAAAGGAGAAGTGACACTTTGTCAGATGTCCTCGCTGCTAAATGTCAGTAATTGTAAGTTAATGAGAAATGAAGTCCAGTAAATTGCTCTCAGCGCATGACTTCAAGAGATTTTCACTTTTATTCTGAAGTGGGTATGTTCAGGAAACCAAAGGCCGCCTCCTTAAATCACTCTCAGTGTGTCTGGGCTTTCTGTTCAGGAATGAAACCAGTCAGTTCCAAACCGGCTGCCACTGGATACTCATCTTTTAGCTTTTTATAAATGAGCAGATTCCACAGCTTGAATAAAATGTCTCTTTGCTCAGTGTATTAGTGTCATAAGTTTAAAGCCAGTTGAAAACACTTAGCAATGGAAGCTCTAATGTTTTCCAGCATCGTGAAAACTGATCAATAAACATTGTCATCTTTGAGAAAAAGTTATCTAACGTGTACTTTCAACCACCAGGGGGCATTCATGATGATTTGGCTTCAGTTTAGAGGAGCATCTTTACATAAAGTTTACAAACCAGTGGAAAAGGCCTCACGATTTATTAATGATTTGGAAAAGTCCGGAATTACCTGTTGAAATACAGAGTAAACGTTTATGTGATAGCATCTCATTAGCATTAGCATCATTAGATTAGCATCCCTGTTCACTTTATTCTTCTTCAAATGAGATTTTCTTTCATTAAGGATCAAATGGTCTTAATCAGAATCTACATTGATTGACGTCTCATTACTGGAGAGAAGTTGCTGCAGCTGTGGATCCAAACTGTGCCGCAAATCTGGATCCTAAAGATTTTTCCAATGGTTTGTGAAATATGGTGCAGCTTGATTGAAATTGGTGAAAATGTAAAAAAAATAAAAACCATCCACACTGTAAAAGATGAAAAGTATCTGGATCCACATCTGTGCCAAACAGTTAAGGCTTCTTTCTTGGCTTGTGTCCCATAATGCACCTTGTTTTGGAGGGAATCTGTTCATTATTTAGGATGTAAATAGACAGAAGGGCACCAGACGTCATTGTGAAAATCTGCCGAGGCCTATTAGGACTGAGACTCCTTTAGTATTGAAGTGGGCACCGCTCATTATTTGCTCTCTATCTAAGATGGTGATAGCGTCCCAGCGGCTGGCGACACGACCTCTAAAGACGCCGCCGCTCACGGTTAAGATTCAGAGGGAGGTCTCATCTGGGCTCATCCAATATTCATGTTCAGTCCCGCTCCCCTGGTCTTTGTGAATAGACTGAAACTCGCAGGAAAAACTCTATGAATCCATTTTTTTTTACCCTTTAGTTCCTGCTTTCATGTTCGTTGCTTCTTCTCTGTGTGTCGACCCAACACAACTTTCCACGGAGCTGCACACAACCTGTTTGCACGTTTAGTCTACCACCTGTTAATAGCATGTAATAATATTAAATACAATCTTCACTCCAGAGGTGGAACAATCTCTAACATCAGCAGAACCTCTCAGTTTGTATTGATCTGCGTCTTGAGCTTGGTGACATCATAACGTTGAGCTGACCTTAGGGGTTTCCTCGACGTCCCTCTGTCCATCCAAGATTTCCAGCTCTTTCTGGGGGACCCCGAGTCTTTGCCCGTCCAGATGGGACATGTTGTCCCTCCAGGCAGTTGTGGGTCTCAGGGTCTCCCCCCGGTTGGACGTTCCTGGTAAGCCTCCACCAGAGGGCGCTCAGAGGGATGGATATGTGAAATCTATTTATTGGTATTAGGAAGTTTGAAAGAATGTGGTGACTGCTGGATGTAGATTACAACTAGATCCTCCTCAACGATAACAAAGATACCTTGAGTATGAAGGATTTAATCAGATGCTCATAATCATGGTTTAAATAATAATGTGTCTTAAATGGAAATCTAAAGTAAAAATTGCCCAAATCCTAATTGTAAAACTAAAATTTGTTATTTGTTAAATGTTTCCTTTTTGTGATTGTTTTTTTTCAGCAGGATTACACAAAAACCAAAGACGAAATTTCCACGAAAATTTGTGAGAAGATGGGACTTGAGCCAAAAAGCAACACATGCAGTTCTGGCATGACACCGGACAAAGCGGCAGATGAAGTAATCTTTTTCGTTTTAGGACCTTTTTCAAAATTGTTCTTGATTTCTTAGAGAATGATTCATGGACCTGGATAGAAAATCTGACACATTTATCGCAGTGTGAGCAATCCGGTGCAGATCCAAACGAACATCTGGATCTAAATCTAGATTTAATCGTGGTTTCATGAGGAGCACTGCCGGCAGACGTACGCTCGACTCCACGTATCATCGGTTAATTCAGCCTAAGGAATCATTTCTGGCTCCAAAGAAACCGATATTACAAATCCGACAATCTGCCATGGAAGAGCAACAGGAAAAGAAGGCGTCCGAGTGTTAGCGTGAAACACAGCAGCAGCCACAGAGGAGGAGGAAACAGACTTAGAGGCAGATGGAGGGAAATAACCTGGCAGCAGAACAGGCACACATAATGGTGTGTTGATTCCAAACATGGGCGAGTGAAGAGAGAGACAGGGAGACAATGAGATTGAGAGACAAATAAATATATTATCCGACTGTAAAAAACAAACAGAGGACAGACGCTCTGGACAATATGGCTGCAGAGATGAGACGGAAATCAGTGCCTGAGAAAAAACAAGATGAGAAAACACGCTTCGATTACTACGACAGAAAGTTTGTTTAGAGGATCAGAACTCGTCTCTGTCCCTTTCCTTTAATTTAAGGGGATTTTATTACAACAACAACAGGATTTCCATTTAACCAGAATATGCATTACTCCCTAAACTTCATATTTCATATATCATAGAAGGAACATGTGGTTATTGTGACTTTAAAAAGCTTTGAGTGGTCGATGAAACTAG